>JABUQX010102019.1:30000-33530 GCA_015478945.1 Trachelipus rathkii | reverse complement strand
GTATAAAAATTAATTGCACTCGCCGATTTAGCTCTTTAACGAAAAAAATGGCTTCCAACAGTTTTCAGTGGATACACCAGAGAAGAAAATTCGATCCTAGACTTTTAGAAAAGTACCCACCAAGATTTTGCGCCCTCCTCATTTTTGACCTAGATTTCGAAACTTTGGAAAAGATTTTCATATATATCATTAAAGGCATCTTGTTTTCGAAGCGAATTTTCGAAGAAGGAGCGGAGCACTATGCTGAAATGGAACCGCGCATTTACATCACTAAAGACGAGACGCATCCGGACTTACCTGATAATACCCACATCGTAATCATGCAAAACATCACAAATGCCATATCGTGCAAGGTAATTGCCCAAGTTATAGAACACGGCGTAGAAGCCGAAAAATTAAAAATTGGAATAATCGACTACGTCACTGGAGAATTTAACGAAAATTATGAACAATATAAAGGCTGGACGGTTAAAATAAGCAGCATTTTATTTGGAAACTACGACTCGCGAAAAAAATTTCAAATGGACCACTTCGTTAGAAAGTGTATCCAGTACTACACTATAATCGCAACTGATATTTAGAACGTCTATCCAGTTTTAACAAATTGGATACTAAAGATTTTTTACCAATCTAAAGATATAAAATAAATAAAGGAATTATAACTAAGTTGATATGATTCGAATAAATATGGCGGTGGAATACGTAAAAAAGGAAGTTGGCATTCGTGAGAAATAATTGGAGAACAATATTCGGCGGTATAGAAGTAAAACAAAGTAAACGAATAAAGTATCCTAGATATATGATAGCATAATCATTGCAAGTAGAGGAATTGAAACAATTGGCTAATATTTAAATTAAGACATAATATTAAAATAGATATTTAGTTATAATTAATTATATAACTCATTAATATATATATGAAATTTTTTTAGTAAATGTAAATGATTATTAATGGTTGTTTCTCTTTTTATATTATCTCAACAATTATAAAATTTAATGATTTCATTTACTATTATTAATTCTTTATTTTCAATTTGATAAACACTAAGATATTTTTAATAGCAACTTAATCTTACAATTTTATCTTTAGTAAACATTACAATCGCGTTTTCCGAGAGGCCGGAAAATCTCCTAAATTAAATATGTGAGTGAATTAATAACTAAACTCGATAGTCTCAACAAACCGATCATCTAATTTCGAGTAAATAAGATATATAAGATTTAGTTAATTTATGATCTTACATCATAGTGGTAAAAAAAGAAAATATAATAATGATCCGAATAAGCTTTGTTGCATTTTGTTTATAAATATTTTTAAAATAAATTTGTCTATTTTATAGACATACACCACATAAAATTTATAGATAATAAAATATAATGAGACAGCTTTTCCAACAATTCAGAAGACAATTGATCCGATAGCTTTAAAACATTTTATTTAAAAAAATTATTAGTAGATAGAACATAGATAAAAGGTAAAAACATCACAGATTATTTGTAAATAGAGTCATAAAAACACTTTATATTAAATATTCTGACAGTTGTCAGCATACATTAAAAAAATTACAAATTATATCTTCCAAATAATTTTTCTTTTTCAGGTATTTATCATTCACCTCAATGGATTTCATTCCCGATTGGCTTTATAAAGGAAGAGATTTTAATCTCGACATTTTCCCCTTCTTCTTCTTCGGAATCACTTTTGCTAGAACCCCCATCGCTTTCGCTTTCTGATTTACTTTCATTCACGATAAGCTTTACTGCGGAATCGACGATTAGATTACTTTCATCTTCGGATTCGCTTTCGCTACACCTGCTGCTGCTGCTGCTGCTGCTGCTGCTACTACTCCCATTGCTGCTGCTTCCGCTACTGCCTCCGGATTTACTTTCGCTAGAGGAACTACTTGCGCTTCGGTTATTGCTATTGGTGCTAGTCTCGTTAACGCTTGCATCATCCTCGTGTTCTAGCTCATGCGGTTCTTTTTGAAAACGAATATTTTTCTTTCCGTTTCCTAATCCTATTTTAGGACGACCGTAGTCGGTTGAAAAATTAGCTTCCTGGTTGTTCGAGACTATCTTGGAGGTCTCAAGAATAGAATAAAGGGTGGATGTTGAAATAGTTTCTTCAAGAGATCGCGCGATTTTATTTATCTGCCCTCTTTCATATTCATAGTCCTTCTCCTGCCGCTCCCGCATTTGTGATACAGCAGCTTTTTCCGACTCCTGCCGATGGACGTGCTCTGTTTCATCAGCTTTTTTGGGTGCCTGTTCCGGTTCTTGTTGTTGCTCCTGCTGCACTTTAGTTTTTTCCTGCTCCGGTTCCTTCTGCCGTATTTGGGTTTCGTCGATTTTTTCCCGCTCCCGCTCTAGTAATTGGGGTTTGACGGCAACTTCTTCCCGTTCCGGTTCCTGCCTCGTCTTCTCTTTTTCTTCAATGGGTAAATCACTCGGGCAATCCTTATTTTCATTTTCGCTTCCCTGGTTGACCAACATTTTTAATTGAACCAAACTTTTCAAAGTTCTTTGAAGGCATATGTCGTATGGAACGTTTTCGAAATCTCCGGTCGTGGGATTACTTTCACTTTCTATTTCAACTGTAGCACGAGTAGTGTTGCTGCTGCTAGTGGCGGTTTCGCCATTATTCCCCTTCTCGAAGGAATTTTCTGCAGACGATTTGGAATCGCTTTCATTTTCGTTTTCGCTTAAATATAAATCGGTCGAACACACATCCGAAAAAGGGATTTGTTTTGAAATACCTCGATTTTCGATATTGTCAAGTTGTGCATCAATGTTCACAGGTACGTTCGAAGAAAATTCCCCTCTTTTGGTTATCTGTTCTTCTCGCAGGACGTTACCGTACTTTCCTTTTCTTTCCCCGGTTGTTATGTCGTCATAGTTGTTTTTGGAGGAAGAAACATCATTTTTCTTTTCATCGTAGACTTTGTTGCATTCGGAGGTAGTTATTGGGGCGCCCTTCGGACCTCGACCGTTTTCCAACCTCGAACGTTTCACTTTAGGAGGGTTGGAACTCGAATTTTTACGATGATTACTACTGCCATTACCATCGTGATCGCATTTTAAAATATAAAATTCTAGAATCGAAGAAAACTTACGATTACCCTCGTTGAGAAATAGTAGGAATTTCGTATTATTTGAAAGTATATTAACTCTATTCGTCTTTAATATTTAATCACGTTTATTATTTCAAGTTGAGACATCTATAAATTAGTGTAATAATTACGCAGGTTAAACAGAATTACGAAGATAATAAAATTCCCTCATATACTGTTTAGTATTTGGTTAGTTATTTAAGATTTTTTATCTATTACTAATGCAGATGACCGCTACCTATTAAGTTAACTTTATTCCTTTGATTTTTCTTTTACCTCGACGGTATTTTTGTTTAACATGTCGTTTAAACGTAGTAATTTTATTTATCTTTGAGGGAATAAAGTGCATATTACTAATCTCTCTCATTTCCTAATTTTTATTCGTGTATCATTACTTAATTTGATGACTATTCGGGTAAT
>JABUQX010102019.1:22500-25000 GCA_015478945.1 Trachelipus rathkii | reverse complement strand
TTCAAATCATTTGTGTCGTATCATACAGTCTGTTAGAGAAGTAATCGGTATGTGAAAGGACTCGTAGAAGAAAGGAGGGAAGTTATTCTCGAGAAGAGAGGGAGCTGAGAGATGCAGTGATGTTTAGGAATGCACCGACTCTTTATAAGATGGGACTGTGATTTATATTGACTGAGGAGCGAGTTGATTTAGTGTTGAAGATTACGAAGATGACTGTTTTGCATGAGGAAGAAGATAACGTCGATTGTGACTCTGAAGCTTCACTGCTTGATATGGATCGGCTTTTCAGCCCTTGTTAAGGTAAATTAGGTTTTCATGTTACTGTGTTTTTCTGACTTCGGAAAATTAGTCCATATTGTTAAAGGAAGTTCAAACCTGATTTTAATCCAGTTCTATTTTTATAATTATTAATTTATTATTATATATATTTATAGTTATAAGTGATATTTTAGTGTTATAGTTTACTTATATATATATATTTATATTAATATAATTATTAATATTAAATTAATTATATATAATATATATTATATATATTATTATATTTCTAGTAGTCTAGTACTATATTATAATAATAACCTAGTATTGAAAAAAGAATGCAAATAAAACCAAAAATCTTACGAAGTGCAATTCCTGATAGGGTATACGGTGAGACGCTTCTCTTTTAATCTCTTCGTAGATGAAGAGTAAAGAAATAAACTGTTTTTCATCTGAGAGGATCTTTCAGACTCTTCGTTGTTGCAGTGAACGATTGAAATTTCGGTCTTACCGCGGAAATTCTCATTTTCTATCATCCTATTCCGTTTTACGTTTTATCAGCTTTACATGACATTCTTCGCTGATCTTTCTTCCCCGTAAGAGAATACATACCTCTCTCGCAGTTATGTACTGCAGTCATAGATGGCACAAATTGTAAGGCAATGTTGTTTTTCAAATTTACAATTTACAACAACCCAATTTACTAGATTAATAACTACATTTAAAAAGTATATCGTATAAATTTCTATAATTAATATAAGATATTAGGTATATTTTTGTTATATTATTATATTTATATTTTATAATTTTATATTTATCTTACGTCTATTAATATATTATATATATTTATATTATATATTATTTAATTTTATATATTAAATTATTATTAATTAATATATTTGTGTAGAAGTCTTTTGATTATTATGATTTTTATTTGCCTACTATGGTTTATCTTACAGATAGCTATAATAAGATGTAATATTTATAATATTATAAAATTACTTAATAAGTTAATTTTAGCTAATTCAATAACGTTAATTTTTATTAGCTACTCGAATAGGAAGACTAATTTAAATCGAATTTCAGCCCACGGGTATTATTACTCTTAGTAGAATAGAACTAATATATATTTAAAACGTCTAGTATATAAGACTCGCTACTAAAAATTGCGATCCTCTTGTCAGTTCTTAATATTCCCTAATAATTATTTTTATTAATTGAAAAATTCAGAGCAGATTAAGATCGTTTTCATACATCGAACATTGTATGTGTATTTTGACTTATTGATATAGTTAATCTTGAGTCAGCAATAAGATAAAATTATTATAAATCTCAACTTATTTTTTTTACAGCATAAAATATTATAAATGAAATAAGGAATTATTTTATTCTAGTATTGAAAATTAGTTTTTAATATTAATTTAGGTGAGATATTTCTTGATTTGATTGATTATCGTTATTGTGATGAATATATATAATTATAAAAAGATGGATCTATTTTTTTCAATATACACATATAGCTATTATTTGAGGGTTGGGATGTAGGAGCCAATGTTGATAATATTTTTGCATAGTGGTTTTCTCAGCAGATAGTAGGTAAGTTACATTGGAACTGATAAACGATAATTGTTATATTGATAACTATAAATTTTGTTTTAATTGCAGATAAGGGAATTAAATATTAAATTAAAATAATTAAATTAATTAAATAATATAATAATATCTAATAATAATAATAATAATAATAATATTATTAATATATAATTAATATATATATTATATATATCTATATATTATATTATTATTATATAATATATTATTATATATATATATATATATATATATATATACTATTATATATATATATCAATAGTAATATTTATATTATATATTATATATATATATATATATAATTAATATTATAATATATATATAGTATAATACTATTATATTTTTATTATATTCATATAGTACTATAAGTAATTGTATATATTTATTACATATTATTTAATATATTAATATAGTATAGTATATATATATATAAGTATTATATATATAAGTATATATTATTATATGATATATAATATATATTTATATATATATTATATATATATATATATAGTTTAGCGATATAGATAATAGTAAAAAATCCGTAAATAAAACTTACAGGGTTGCATCAAATCTTGAACCAGAACCTGCATAGTGGCGCCGACAGAAGTTAACTTCTTCCCTGTGGGATGAA
>JABUQX010102019.1:0-17500 GCA_015478945.1 Trachelipus rathkii | reverse complement strand
CGATCGATTGCCTGTAGTAATAGATTTTATGACGCTATAAAGTGTGCAGCTCACGCGTAGCTATGTCGTCTGTATCTGTTCTGTAGAATATAGATCAATACCGTAACGCAATAAAGAGATAAACCTCGATTGGGAGATTCACTTTACATTTGATTTGTTGTGAGATAGTCGTGTTTATGTTACGTGCTCAGGATCCTTAGCGGAGTGGACGTACTACTATCTAGTTACTCGACTGACTACTTACTGATCTTGAGTCTATATGTACATTACTCTTACATATCTTGAACGTGTATCTACTTATCTTGTCTATATCTACTTAAAACTAATTTATTCTACTCAGAGTGTTGGTGTGTGAGTGGCGAAGAGTTATAAAGAGAAGGAACTTCTTCCAGACTAAACCAGACTCCGACATAATCCAGTAGTACTCCATCGCCTCTGTCATATTAGCATCTAATCGATCTCCGACTCTCCGTTATCTGACTCGTCAACGAGCCATTTCATTATTATTCCTGCACTTCGCCTCTGTCTGCCGACATCCGACGTTTCGCATTACCTCTCATATGTGCATCATATATATTACATCGTGAACAATTCGAGCGCTATTGCAACGTATTCTCGTATTACGTATTCGTTAGTTCTGAACAATTCAACAGCTCACTAGTGAAAGAATTGTTACCTAATATCTAATATTTTATATTACTGTAATAGTAAGTTAAATAGCTTCATCCTGACTAGTCATTCAGGTAAATAACAATAACGACCTTAACTTTAACATCTCTCCACTCAATCTTTTTTTAATGTACTATGACTTCATATTATTAATTTTGATGTCAACTTTAGTATCAAATTATATCTCATCTAGCATTTCTAGTATCATAGTTAAAGATTATTAGGTAAACATTATAAGTATAAGACTGTTCCCTGAAGATTATTTTCTATAAATATATATATATAAGATAGGATATTTAATCTATATAGATAACAGGATACTAGGGTACTATTTATTTAATAATAGATACGAAAAGTAGGGTAATATGTTATAATAGATTATTAAAATTATTTTGTAAGAAGTCCATTCTCATTCTCCTCGTCTTTGAAGCATCTTTTATTTCTTCGTTGTGTAGAATATATTCTTTAACGTAAATAAAGTCCACTAGGTGTGTTGACACATGTTCTCGAATCTATCTTCACGAATCCCTCATGGCTTTCATGTAGGGGTGATACACGCGTCTAACACATTACCAAGCACGCTCCCAGATAAGGAATGAGATTAAGGATGGCACCGCAATATAGCAACAATGGGTGATTCAATACAAACTAAATGCAAATTTTCAGCAGTATATATATACTATATAATGTATGAGCGACATGAACGCTAAGGCTTTGTGAGTAATATTAAGGAGATTAAAAATATTCTTTTAGCTAGAGTAAAACATCAGTAAATAAGATAATTGGAAGTGAGAATATTACCCATCAGTAACTAGGAATAATATGTGGATCAATAAGTAGATAATAGAGGAATTACTCACGCTCTCATCGAACTAGTGATCTGAGTATATAGTATATTACACTATAATACTATCAACTCAACTCATAAAACTCTAATGTAGCTAGAACTAACTGACCTAACTCCCTCATTATGTGTATATCATATGAGTGAGTTAATATATATATAGTGACGTTAAATAGTGTGAGGTGAGTACACAAGTTGATTAAATGACTCCCTCTCGTAAAGCATATTGCCGCTGATGATACTTATATATATATATATAAGCTACCTTATAGAAATAGATAGATATAATAAGCACCAACATCGCGCCCGCCTAAGATATAGTAAGGGTGATCTAAGTAATAACTGCGAGTAACAGAAACAGTGTATTTTATATATATTAAGCCTTTTTGTCAAGCTCTCTCTGTCTCGTCTCAAGTAACTCATATTCTCAAGTACACGTACTCAAGAATTGTTCAAGTACAAGTACTCTAAATTTGTTTCAAGGTACTTAGATACAAGTCAGATGGATATGCAAGTACAACCGCTCCCTCTCCAAGATATGGTAAAACTTGCGAAGTAAGCAGTTACTCCATACAAGGGCTCGGTATGAGGTACCCTTGTATAGCTGTGAGCAACTGGGAATAAGTATGAGTGAGAGATATAATAAAAAGTTATCTCGCAATAGTCTATTATAACTAATGAACTCACTCATGTTATCTCATTTATATAGTGTATAGGGGTCGCTCTACCTAGGCATATCACGTATTATATATATATGTGATTTGTGAGTATTTCTTCAATATGAATACTAATTATTTTTGTTATTTTATGTGAAGGCCCAAGGAATGTTTATATTGTCAACAGGAGAGACGAGAGAACCGTCGAAAAGATAGGAAAGTTAGAAGGTGTCTTAGAGAGGAGATTTTGTAGAAGTTGAGTTTTAAAGAATTGATTTTCACAAGGTTCAGACGAAAACCCCACCCGGAATTCATCCAGATCAGCGAGAATAGAATGGAAAGTTAAGACGAGAGGCAATTCTAGAAGTAAAAGAAGGAGGCAGATTTGAAATGAGTTGAAGAAGAATGAAGTCATCGCGCATTATGAGTGAATAGAGTTAGATGTGCAGGTGAGAAGACATTAATGAAAAAGCAGGAATAAAGTAGGAGATAAGACAGAACCCTGAGAACACCACTATTGACAGAAAAAGAAGAAAGAAGTCGCCCCATCAACAGCAGCCGATATGACCGATTCGAAAAGAAAACTGGACATAAGTAAGCAAAGAAAGGAGGAACCCAAAGGAAGGGAGCTTGGAGAGCAGTGACGCGTGTGCCCAAACCCGTCAAAAAAGCTTTGGATATGAGTCAAGCGCCACCCAAGCAAGTCTCCCCGTAAGTTCCTAAGAGCGGAAAACCCAGGCACAGTAAGATAGGAAAGTAAGATTTCGCCAGTGACCTCGAGCGCCGAAAGCTCGTACTGGCGTCGGAAAGAAGGTGAATGAGATTCCAGATGATCTAAGAAATCAGAGTTGAGTTGAGGAGAGTTTCAAAGATCTTAGATAGAATACCAGTGAGAGCTATAGGGCGATAAGTTGGAAAGGATCAGAGCGCGCTTCCTTTTTTCGGAATACGTTTGGAAATGTGCGTGCTTCCAACACTGAGGGAAAGTGTTAGTATTGGGACATAGAGAATATAGTTGAACGCAGGGGTGCGGAATAGCACGAAACACACTCCCTCAAAACTCGGGGAGGAATGCCATCCGGGCCAACCCGCCTTCCTAACACGTTTACAGTGCTCTATCTTTCATGTGCATCACTCCAATCATTGCACTCCATCATCCGATTCACCCGAGTTACTATCTCTCTCCAGCGAGTGCGAAGGATGGAAGCGTTGCGACTGACGACCAGAACAGAAAATAATAGAAGAATGATGAGAAGTGGAAAGGAAGAGCGCACTCTCAGCCTTAGCGACCCCCATTGCCTGACTACATGTAGTCGAGAATCGGTCGTTGCGCTCTTAGAGGAAAATAGGAGCCCGAAGAGATTGGACTTATACATATATATATATAGAATTATAAAAATATAAAAATCCACCCTTAGAGTACTTCTATGGTGAGATAACTGCAATATGCGACCTATAACTTTCACTCAATGACAAAAAATAGAAATATAAATATATTATATATTTTTTATATATATCTAATGATGATATGGGGTTACTATCCCTTTGGCCCATGAGGTATATATAGTATATGGTATAGTATATATATATATATATATATGAAGTTTGTTGTTTTAACCTGTCGATATAATGCCTATAGTAGAGAACTATCGCGTCTGGGAATAAATGACGGTATAGATCTAGATACATTGTGTTCAGATGCGATAATCATGGGGAGCGATGATATAAGCCTCGATGAGCCATTACAGAATTATCTACTCAGAATTGTGAGGATAGTCAGCAAACATATTAGCAGGAGTTGTGTGTTGTCGTGAAGTACAGGGTTAGATGAGAGAATGCATGAATACCGTTGTAGCTTGTACTTGGCAATGAGTGGTGACAAGGTTTATCGGATGTTCATTGGTTGGTTCTTCTTAACGGAAGGGTGTCATAAGTTTCTTTTAGTTGCTGGGAAATCGCACATCCGGCTGGAGGTGCAATCCACGTGACCGAGGATAAAAAGTGGGAGTGAGTCAGCAATTAGGGATTTTCTGGAAGTGGCTCTCCTGGTGTTTTGTGAGAGGGTTCTCGCTTGTGGCCACCGCGGTTAAGGGCGTTAAACCTCACATTGGCAGGAGGATTCTCCACTCAGATGTAGGGCCGCTGAAGCTCTAAGGGTGTGATTTTCTTTTACTTGCGGACTTCGCTTCACATCCACACTGATACAACGGCATCACTGATAAAACATGCGCCAGTGGCTCTAAGGTAAGGCTTGAGCTTTCTTTCGACTTTTCGTCATATTATTCTATTACTTTTCTATCCGGTATTCCAGTTTCATTGCTACGCACCGTACCGCCTAACTATCATCCATCCTCTGGGCTTCCACATGACCAAATATCTCAGGACGTACTTTACAGTTATGTGCAATGCTAGAGTTTACGCCCATTCTCCACACCAACACAACTCTCTTAAGATGTTCATTCCTCCATTGGTATAATTTCTTTTTTCACACCGAAAGACTTGTCCACCATGATTAATGATGAATTTATGACCCATATATACTATGAACACATTTAGTTAACTATATTATATTATATGAATTTACTTAATACCTCTTATAACTCTAATGAACCATTATAGTTCATCACTTACTATATATATTAGGACACGCTAGGTAAAATCAACTAATACCCTACATGTAAGACCGAGCGTACTAACTTAGGACTTTTAGTGACACTATTATACTCCTCAACAACTCTGAATATTTAATAATTACCACATTAACACTCATTTTAGGTGCCATTCACAACTTACCTAATACTTATACTCACTACTCTTGCTAACTCTAATCCGCTCCCTTATTATTGTAATACTCAATATTAATATCCTAAATATATTTAAATTAACTATATTACTTCACACATTTATTAATGACCAGGCGTTACTGGCTTACCCAAATCATATCATTGTACATATTCTCCGAGCCGCTTGAGTGCCCTTCAATTTCTCCCACACCTCAATCAGCAACGGTGAATACATAACTATTCTTAATTCTTCAGCCAATTTTGATGGCGTGAAAATAAGCATAACTGTAGCTTTCTGACCTACTTACAAACGTGTCGGTGTTACGAATGTGTTTTCTGTGTACCTGTTAGTCTATCTCTTCTCTCTCTCATATTTCAAATACTTTGAGATTTTTGACAATATGTTACTTATATACAACTCTTCTCCATTTCTTTTCGAATATGACTTCAAACTTAAAATTATACATATATGGGTCCATTTTAGCTACAAAAATACACGAAATGCAGAACCGACAATATACCCACCTTATACATATAACAGTGACCAAACATTTACCTCACTGTCCTATTCCTTCAGCCTCTCCACAATAAACTCTCTGTATCAGCCCTCTCTAAAGCCAGAAAATCATCCATTGTCATCGCCACATGAACCTTCTTAACAACTCTTTCATCCCATCATTATACATTAGGTACCTTTTCATTAAAGTAAAGGAGGTCGCTCCACTCCCAAAACTCCTCTTCCGATTGCCGCTCATGCTTACTCTCTAAATATTCTAGAGCTAACAATTAGTCCTAGTTGATACAGCCCTCCTTACTTTCGTTAAGTTTTGTAATACATATTGCGATTTATTAACTTAACATCTTATTAAACTTTATTCCTTGTTCCAAACACTGATAGTTAGTTCAGGATATGCTTGCTTAATACTCCACATCCTAAATCTTTTTTTTTTTTTGGTCCACAGCTCCAAGCCAAATGCCCCATTCATATACGTAGTTTAACATCTTTTTATTTCGAAGTTACACTAAATGAATGAAACCTTGGCCACTTTTTACTATTAATTAAACAATTTTATTTGCCACTCATCTACTCTCACCCTAAGCAAAGTTTATCTCCAAAGACTCATTTGAACTTTATAATTTAATCCATCCAGTTATTCTTTACTAAGGGAGCTCACTTTGGGTTATTTTATCTGCCGAAACTTAATCGCAAAGACACCATTAAGAATTGTAAGCCCCTGATCTACAAATCCTCAATATAGCTGACACATATACTACCTTGTATCCACTCCAGTACTATATTAATTATTATATAATATAAACTTCAATCTACTTATATACGATATCATATTATTCTTACTACACGCTTCTCAAGCTCTTAATTCGTGATTACATATACATACTTTTTGATTCCATTTCAGAAGTATTATATTATAATCTTACCACCAAACACTACATATTAATATCTCATAATAAACTTCATGCCTCTATAGAATACTTCCTATTATTAATCACTAATTATATATGCCTGTTGCAAATCCAGAAATTCTATTATATACATATTTATTCTTCTCTACTCCCTCATTTATCCCAATATTCAATATTGTATTATACAATGTACAGATTTTGATCCCTACCTACAATATATTCCGTTTCATCCAACTTGAACGGCAAAGCGCGTTGTTACTTCAGCGCCCAGATCTTTCTTTAGGTGTCGAATTTACGTGGACGCACATACTCTTCTAGCCGAAAAATACGAGTCAGTATACTTATCACATAGCAACAAGGTCAGATAGAATAGATATATCGCAACGTAGTAAATATAGTTACTCAGTGTACACTGTATCTCTTCCCCATATATCATATATATATGAATGGGTGGAGGGTGGTACTAATTATTTCGCCGTGCTCCCTTATAGATATCACCCGAGAGGGAACGGATACCCTCCTCATAAAGCTTGTTATTTACAGCATTTAACCATAAGTGGCCTCATTCTCATCACCACCCATTTTCTATATAGACGCTGATAAATGTATAGATACTGGAGATTGTTATAGTAGTGATATACTATTATAGAGATTATAGTGATATAGTATATATAATTATTAAGTACTTATTAATATTTATAGTAGTATAACTCCATATATACTCTAGTAAAATATAGATAACGAAAGGTAGATATTTTTAGTATAAATAGAGTGATATTATATATAATATATGATAAGTAGTAATATACTAGGTGATATAAGAGATTTAACTAGTTAGTAGTACCGGTAGGGTATAAAGTAGATATCATATATATATATAATAGTATATATGATGATATTATACTAAATTAATAAGGGCAGGTATATATATATATATTATATATATATATAAGGTATAATGATATATTTTCAATATATGTATTATACAGTATAATTGTAAGTTAGTTGGTGATAGAATGATAGCTGGGTAATTTAATTATAATAATATATATACAGGCATATATATATTTATGTAGTTATCTGTGCGTCTGTCGCAATGGTGTAAGAACCTAAGAGAGTTAATGCATGTAAGCTCATTGGTATAGACTACCCAGAGCACATAGTATCCTGCTCAGGGAGGGATGTGTTGTGGTGTGAAAGGAGTGTACGGAATGGTGGAGGGAAAAATACGGCTGAGGAGGATTCTAATAAAAGGTCTAATGCGTTTATTAGTAGTTTGATTGAGTGCTATATGTGGAGAACAGAGGATATGTAGAGAAAGTTTAGATAGAGTGTTTTTGAGGTGGGGACGTGAGTCGTGAATCAGGTGAGGACAGTCCTGCGCGCGCGCGCGCGAGTGTGAGTGTAGTGTTGTAGGTGAGTGTCCTGCTCCCTTGACCTGTCTATGTAGACGCTTTGACGTTAGAACATGTGATTGTGAGGGGTAATCAGAAGAATTTAAATGAGGAATATCGAAATTTCTGCGATTGAGTTGATTTAAGTGGTGTATGGCGGGATGATTTGGTTAGTTAGAGTTGAGGGAGGAGTGGGTTAGAGTACTCTCGAGAGGATAATGGAAAAGTTTGACAGAAGAGTGTTGTGAAGATAATCTGGGTTTAGAGATAGTATACGCAGAAAAGAACAGTGATATATGAGACGTGAAGAGTAGAGAGAGTGAGTGAGTTTAAGTTAGAGAGTCGAGTAATTTGATGATGATAGATTGACGGTAGATGTGGTCAGTTTGAGTTACCATGGGTGGTACGTAGAAGTTACAGAGGCTAAGGGAGTGGGATGTGTTTACGGAAGTGGAGGGCAAGAATGGAAAATACGGAAGGAATAATGAGAGCGTTATATCCAATTATGAAGGATCGGGTGATGGATATAAAGTTTGAAGAAGATTTATATGTGTCTTAGCAATCATACTTGTACCTACATTGAACATGGAGCCTCAGAGAAAACATGCGCATAGGCACAGGAGAGGAAAAAGAATACTCGTGAAAAGCTGCTGGAATGGTAATTGAGTGCTGCTGGTAGGAGGATGCATAGATGGGTAGAGAGAGACTAGTGAGGATTTAGATTAGCACTCGTAAGAAGTACGAATGGGTTAGTGAGTGTTGGTGTGGTGCCATGTGACAAGATTTGTCGTAGAATAGGATAGGATATTCGTCTCGGGGACTTTGTAGATGGTGTATATATATAATGCCGGAAAGAGAAACGGAGTCCGCGAGGTAAGTAAGTAGGGATATGTGGAGAGAGATGGTGAGAGTACAGAGCCGTAGAGTGATAAGACGCGCAGGGAGAAGATGAATGAAGATTGGTGTAGGAGAGAGCCCTAGAAGAGACAATCTTACTTGCCTGCAGATGCTTGACCAGCTGATGGAGGATGGGGCTATACTTCTGGAAAGGACTTCGTGGAAATCGATGTTGTCTCCGCTGACAGACCGTAGGCTTCCTTGAGGGAAGACGTAAATAAGTATTATTATAACCAAAGTCGTCAGCCCTCGGAAGAAATATCGATTGTAGAGTATTGTAATGAACGTTATTCACTATAATCTGTAATAGTTGTTATATGTGATTAGTGAATAAAAAAATAGTTATAATAATAATAGAGAATTAATATGTATATATATATAAGTACGTTTGAGTATAATATATAGTAGTATTATATTATGTCCCAAAAGTGTGTAGTGTATCTGATGTCGCGATATTAAATTATAGTATTGGACTGCACTGTAAATTGTGACAAGTTATCTCCTTCGCAATGTAATGATGTATGATCCCTGCGCTGTGAGGGTATCACAGGCGGACGTGGTTCCATAATATGTTGCCCATTGTAACTAGTTAGTGTTGAAGAGTTAACCGGAAGTCATTTCTGACTCGGAAGTGTGTGATTGAAGTTCACACGTGTGTACGGTATATATTTATAGATATTGTTGCATTAAGTCCTGCGCAAATGAGATATCTGAGATTACCAAACTTGCAATTATGTAGCGTGTGAGGAGATATGAGACAGGGGTCTACGCACGGAGAAAGTGCATAAGTCGAGTTGAGAGAGTCTGCACTGTGAGTTTGTTGTGAGTGTATTGATTAGATAAGTGTCTACTTGTTTCCACACCAGAAGGAAATGATCCCCTCAATTGCGAGATGTGGGGCGTCAAGTGCTCGCGATAAGATGAGTGGCACGTCGCGGTCTTCGTAAAGCTCTAGCGCAGTGTTAGTGTGTATATTATAATATTTCATTGACATGCGTGTCGAAGTCTTACACTAATATGGTTCATATTTATCTTACTACTACTTTATTCTGTTATTCACTTTTACAATTGTATTACGCACTATATTATATAGCTCTATAGTCTTATGTATAATGTAGTAGTATTATATAATAATAAATAGGATGGTTGATATATTTATAATATATATATATTATATATATTAATATATATATATATATATATATATATAATATATATATATATATATATATTAATATATAATGATATATATATAATTATATAATCTGATATATGATAAACTTATCAATCTAGTTAGTCATCTATACTCAAATGAATGAATATTTATAGTTTCTCGGATAAAAAATTAGATATATTATAATAAGCATCTGCCAGCTGTACCTCTCCTTACATATTTCCTCTTACGTCTGATTATATATTTTATAAGCTTAAGATGACAGATATAAACACAAGGCTCAAAAACTCAGCGAGTAACGTGTAGCTTTCGGAATGCTGAGATCTCATTTTTGACTTTTTTTAGAGTAACTCATGACAATTAGCAGCTTCGTGTTGAACGATGAAAAAAAAATAATACTTATAGAAATGTTTTATTTACCATTCACGAATTTAATTTTATTTTTAAAAAAATAAAAAAGTTTAAAATAAAATTATATCTTGTCTAAAACTGTACTGTTTTTAACATATATCTCTCTTATGTTCATATTATAATTAAGACATATTGACTAATAATTTTATCAATTTATTTATTCAGACTTCTGTCCAAGTTGGGGCAAGTGCGGTCACTCATGGGGCCAATCTGGTCACTCATTAAATTTATCACTTATCTTACTTACTTCTTCTTTCTCCTTCCTTCCTTTCTTCTTCTTCCTTTCTTCCTCTTCCTCCTTCCTCTCCTCTCCTCCTCCTCCTCTCCTCTTCCTCTTCTTCTTCCTCCTTGTCTTGCACTCTGTGTTTCTCTATTTTCCAGTCTGATGTTAGCCCAGATGTAGGACATTATGGTTTAAGGGAGTTAATTGGAATAATTGTGCCCAAATTCATTTTTGTCGGTTACAAGGGGATATGGACTGAACTAAAAACCCGTATTTAAACATACCTTTCCTAATATTCTCTGTGGAAATCCATGTCGATAGATGCGCTTTTTGTTTAACATTCAGTATAAAACCACTTATCAAATGAACTCAAAAATTACTGCAGTTGGAGCCAAGAGAGAAAATCTCCTCTCTGGCTTCTCCGCCCATTTCAAAATACTCCTCTAGGGCTCCAAAGCTTTTTGTGACTCCAATCTATCATGAGCTCTTCCTGGTAAATAAATGTAATCATTTTCATTGTATTGCGTGCTTCTATTTTCTACTCAGCCAATATTCAACCTTCTAAGTCCTTTTCCTTGGTTTGGGGGCTCAGACCCCCTCCCCTCCTGTGGTTACGTATAACGGCGTTGGGAAAACCTTGCGGGGCCCACAGGCAGGCGGCACTTTCAAAACAACCATTATAGTTTGATAAGTGTAACCAGTTTGAAGAGAATACTTATAACTAAGAATACCGTTAAAAACCATAAAAATTACAAATATGGTGTGAGCACCGCAGCATCCAGTGCAAAATTGGGAGCCTAAGGACCTGGCTTCCCGATCCACTCGCGGCTAAAACCAGGAAATTCTAACTCCTTGTGTGTTCATACCTCTCAAAACATAGGTGTTGTAGGAACACAGCGTTCATAGACCATACTCCTTAGCTCTCTCGAATATAATAATCAAAGATTGGGTCACGTAATTGAGCAATAGTCGCACAGAAATAGATAAGAAGCGTGTGTTTGTTGGGACGTTGATCTTCAGTTTATACTGGTTATACCCTGTCAGATATGATTGAGGTAATTAATTAACTAAGCACTACATAGGACTATAGATAAGCATCCTTAGAGATACCATTGTCAATCGCATAAGATACACACTCTCTAATACTTCGAACATTCCTCGCTACTCCCTTATAACATAGGCGTTACCTCTTGGAGTTTTTTTAGTATGACTCACTAATATTCTAGGTGCATTACTTCTTTAAAATATATGGAATATAGGAGGGTATAAGGTGTAATGATTGCTAGGATAGAAGATTGCTCAGAATAGAGAAATTATAAGCCAGAGATTGCAGAGGGGAACATAAGTGCAGAGGTTAAAAAAACACTTCGAAAGTTTGTGCAATTGCCATTTGTGATGTGAAGTCGCACGTAGGGTGAACTTGTTTGAAGCGATTGAAGTCGCTCACAGAGTCACAATTCACAACTTTGTCAGCTCAAAAATTTTTCTTGGATTCCAAGACTCTACTATCTTGAAAGTGTATTCGAGTCGTACTGAATCTCATAGAAGGAAGCAATCCTAGCACTCACTTCTTTACAACTACTACCAATCCGACTCCCCATACCCTTATAACAAACGAGTGTACTAAGACACTACCATAGTGGTGTGATCTCTATGCATGACTTTCATAGGACATGTTCATTCAAATACTAACGTTTAGAAAAAAGTGAGTGACCCTACTTGACCCAATTAGTAATAAAATTAATATTTTAACCTGTTAAAAACAAGGCAATGAATTTTTAAAAATATTTTAGTACTTAGCTTACCTTTAGGATGTCTTATAAATGAATGTTCCTATCTTAAATATTTCATAAGTCTCTCTTAGGTTTTTCAACACTCCTTGATCGTTTGTGAAAAACATTGCCTTTGTTGTCACTAGAATGAACGGGGAAATTTTCTACAGTAATTTTCCGGAAACAGAAAACATGTTTTTTGAGTTATAGGATAAGTTTTTGCACTAATTTGCACCTAAAACTACATTGTATGTTATAATAGCATAATATTGGTATTAAAAAATTAAATAATTTATTAAATAAACCAAAAAAACATTGATTTAAAAAAAAGAGTGCATTTTGACCCATTTGTCCCCATGTGACTCATTTGTCCCCATTTTACGGTATATATATATATATATATATATATATATAATATAACATATGTTATTTATAATATATTATATATATATATATATATATATAATGACATGACTGACAATCGCATATACAAAATTCACTCACATGTATATTATAAGAAATAATAATATCAATACGTAGGAAAATGATAAAAAGAAAATAAAAAATATTGGCAAGTTAAAAATGCCAAAAGTACTTGCAAGTACCAAGCACAAGTACAAAGTACAAAAGGCTCAAGTACAAGTACAAGTACAAGTACACTGTTTTTAGAAACTGCAAGTACAAGATACAAGTACAAGTCACGTCAAAAAAAATGTACTTACTCAAGTACAAGTACAAAAGTACTTGTACTTGAACCCCAAGCCTGACTATTATACTATCTATATATATAGGGTAAGCCTTGCCTGGTGATAGTGTTGGTGCTTCTCTCTCTTGTGAGCAAGCACCCTATATAAGATGTTGGTAATTTAGAATTCCCGATGAATTAATCTTTTATTTTAACAATAAATCATTAAAATTCAATAAAAGTAATGAAATAAGTCCCTTCTGTTGACGATACTCTTTGTAGAGGCGAATTGCAAGTTGCAGCCTTTTCCAGTGCGTTTTTCGAACTTGCCTCTCAGACTCTTCTTTTAGCGGCGAAAATTTGTGATCGTAATTCAAGTCGCAGCCTTTTCCTTGAAGGTTTATCGCTCTTGCCGGGAGGATTTTTGAAGAGAGTATCTTGAGTTGAATTTTCTTTTTGAGTTCATTAGTATAATCTTGTTCTTGACTGACTGAATAGTATCTCTCAACAACGGAAGAACTTTATAATATTGTTTTCATTTCGACTATGCTAAATTTTGCTCGCCGGCAAAATCTTGCATAAGTACGAAATAAATTAAAATTTTCCAAATTTTATTAATGGAGTGCTACATTACTTCCTGCCCGCTAAACACGGAGTGAGAAGTATGTCTTTATATACTAATTATTACCACAAGAAGAGTAATAACTAAAATACATTAGTTATACTTTCAAATGCAACATATCTAATTTATGTCGGAAGACATAAAGCAGTACATACAAAACATTTGAAGGCCAAAAATACGTATACAAGAAATGTACAATATCAAATTTCTACGAGCATTAAAACTGGTACATCCGAAGATTCTTAAGATACATAATCACAAATATTTAATACATAAAAATACAAATGTTATATATACAGAAAATAAAAGGTGCATTTTAACACAAGCTATTTGTTATATCCAAACAAACATACAAACATTTTAATGCATAAAAATACAAAAAAATGTTTATACATAATTATTGATATTAAACAATTGAGTTATTCACAAGTTAAGTACTAGGCCACATCGATCGAACCGTTGAATCCTAGGAAAGGTCCAGTATAAGGCGTTCTAATGTATCCATGATTTGATCATTGCGCACGTAAATAGTTTTCAAAGCTGTAGTGAGAGAGAAAACATTTGTGCCTGGCCATAGTATATAGAGACGACTCGTCTGCTGAAATTAGTCTTGTATTATAGAAAAATTTCTCATACATAAAGGAGGGTCACAGAACCACTTTTAAATTCTGAAAAGGAATCAAAGTTCGTAGTGGGATCCAAAAATGAATTGGCTGCCATAATTCCAACTTAAAATGATGAAAGAGAAAAAAATTCTCCATTTTAAACCCCGGCTTTTTTTTAAAAAAGGGAGTTACATATTGTGGAGGCGAAGTTGGCTTGAAATTTTAGTCCTTTATTTGAAAAATTTTCTTATACAAAAAGGGAGAAGGTCAACAGACCATTTAGAATCTCGAAAAGGAATCAAAGTTGCGTAGTGCGAATTCAAAATGAGTTTCTGCCCCATATCCAAACTTGAAATGATGCAAAGAAATCCATTACCGTAAAGAAAGCTTGCTATGTCTTAAGCGATGAATCCTAGAAACTGCGAAAGTTGTGAAAAGCTGAAGACCATAATTCCAAACATATTAGAAATGAAAATTAAAATCCAGAATCGATAGTTTTCTTCAATAATCTTTATTTCCCAGTATTCTGATTGGCAAAATATAGCATGAATAAGGCATTTTCTTTTTTCTTTCATTCTTTGTTTTTCATAAGTCATTCACTGAAGTCTGGGTGTTCTTCTCCGGGTTCACCAATTATAATAGTGGTATGCCTTGCTAGGTTGGTGGCTTCTTTTGTGAGCAAGCACCCTATACAAGAGGATGATGGAGATTTAAAAATCCATATTTGAGTTGATGCTTTTATCTTAACATAAACATGAGATCAATAAAAGTAATGTAATCTAAGTCCCCTGTCTGTTGAGATTACTCTTTGTTAGGCGATTGCAAGTCCGCAGCCTTTCCAGTGCGTTTTTTCGCAACTTGCTCATACTCTTGTTTAGCGGCGAAAAATTGTGATCGAAATTCAAGTCCGCAGCCTTTTCCTTGAAGTTTATCGTTCATGCCGTGATTTTTTATCATAGGACATTTTCAATTAGATTTTCTTTTGATCTTAATAAATTTTCTTCAAACTGCCTTCTATGTATGCTCATAATGGACGAATGTATATATTGTTCATTTCCTACTTATGCTCCAATGGTTGGTAATGCCAGTTCTTTGCTAAATTTCGAACATAAATTTAAAATTTTCCAAATTTTGACAATAAGTCCTATATATATATAAGTGTCTCAAGTATACATACAAAAGTGCATCTACTATCTACATTATATATATTATATATAATATCATATATATCTCATTATAATAATATAAACTTATAATACTATTTTATAGTATATTATATAATATTATAATATATATATATTATCATTATTATATTATTATATAATATATATATATACTTATATATATATATATCTGGTATATATATTATAATAATATTCATATATATAATTTATTAGTAGTAAATACATATATATATATTACTATATTATATATATATATATATATACTATTACTATAATATATTATATATATATATATATACGGTGTATATAAATATATATATCTATTATATATATATATATATATAATTTATATTATATATTATACTATATATTATACTATATATATAAATATATATCCCCAGATAATTTTATATCTATAATATATATATATATTTCAAATATATTATATTACATATTAGTATAGATTTAGATATTTAGATTATATTTTATATTTGGCTGAATGTCGTCGGTGTTGGATGCAATAAAAACAGGCTGGAGAAAAAGGAAAAGAAGAAATTACATTGATCTAGGGTAGAGACTAAGAAGAAGGCTTAAAACTTCAATAGAACTACTTCATAAAGTTCTAGAAGGATTTCTGTGTGAGGAAAGATTTGAGACCAGAGTTTTATTAAGTGGTAGCTACCAAATTGATCAAAATCTCCATAAAATATTTTAATTTACTGAATGGGAAATTTAAAATGAAAATCAAACCTATACTATTAAAAACAAAATTAAAATTTTTAACGAACTAAAATGGAGCAACAAATTTTTTTAATCTAGTTCTTTTTAAATTAAATTTATTTTAATTTAGGATAAATGTTTGTAAAATCGGTGTCTGTAATAGTTTATGGTGAGGAGCCTCAAAAAAAATTGAATTCTTCTCAGTTCTTTTTAACAAAAAATTGAATTAAAAACCCCACATTGGGATTTACAAATTAAGAAGCTATCGCCTATAAAAATAATTTTCTGCTAACTTGTGGATAGCGGATGTTTCGACGCAGTGTTGGTCAACATTAGGAGACTATCGTTCGCATGGCTGTTGGGCTGGGAAACCCCCGTCTGACATTATTCACTTCACATGAACAATCTCAGTGTTATTATTTAATTGGTGACTTTATTTATTAATGTGTGATAGTGTTATTAATAGTGTTTGTGATGATGATATAGTGATTATATAATATATAGTAATAATAATAAATAGGAGTAAAATAATACATAATATAGTATAAATATAGTTATAATCTTGATAGTTTGCTAATGTTAATTCTGGGTAATGTAATGCAGAGTGGCAGTGATGCGTAATGATTTAGTAAAATATGATAATATTTAGTGATGGTGATAATATCTGATATATGCATAACTCAATATGATGTGGTAGTTATGGTGGTAACAGTGATTAATAATAGTATCTTGGTAATAATTGATAATGATCAGTCATACTCAATTAATATGTACTTATAATTATGTGTATATTTTTTTTATGTTATTTTATATTTATTTATATAAAAGCGCCCGATAGCTTAAAGTGTTAGAGCACTCGCCAAAACCAGCGAGGTCAGGTTCGCAATCTTGGTCGGTGGGAGAATGTGTGAGCTATTTCTTCTCCTTGGGCTTGGCTCCGTCCTGCTCGGAGTTAAATGAGTACAACCTCCTCCTTTGATAGGCTCTGCTCCGGTGAGTGATGGTGTTTATCTCTGTAAAAAAAAAAAAAAAAAAAAAAAAAAATAATTTATATATTATATATATATATATATTATATATATATATATATATATAATCTATATATATATATATATATAAATTATATAATTATATATACTCTATATATATACTATATATATAGAATTATTATATATATATACTATACTATACCGGTAGTATAATATATATATATATCACATTTATTAATTATATAGTATACAGATATATACTGGCTATATATATTATATATATATATATTATAATATATATATTATATATAGTATCTAATATATATATTAATATATATATATATTATACCTATATATACTATATTATATATAATTATAATATATACTATATATAATATATTATTATAATATATATATATAGATTATCTTACTATATATATATTATAT
>JABUQX010102018.1:0-17325 GCA_015478945.1 Trachelipus rathkii | reverse complement strand
ATTTCCCTGACTTTTTTGGAATTTCCCTGACTTTCAGCATATTTTAAAACGTTTCCCTGACTTTCCCTGACCAATTTTTTTTCCCTGACTTTCCTGACTTTCCAGAAAGTGTGAAACCTGTAATATAATAATAATAATATCATAATAATAATAATAATAATATAATAATATAATAATAATATATATAATAAGTATAATAATAAGCTTTAGGGGCTGCCATCGAATTCAATCGAGTTATTCAATGATGAGCTGCACTTCTGAAGTGAGACGAAGGTGGTTGTGGAGCTCTGGTGTCGCCCCAGGAACAGTCGTTAACTCAAGTTCTGTGGAAGATGCCTCATTGCAAGAGATGATAACCCAGTTGAACTTATTAGGGTTACACCTGTATATATATATATATTATATATATATATATAATATACATATATATATATATATATATATATATATATATATATATATATATATATATATATATATATATATATATATATATATATATATAAATGTGTGTGTGTGTGTGTTGTGTGTGTGTGTGTGGTGTGTGTGTGTGTGTGTGTGTGTGTGGTAAGTGTGTGTCGTGTAATTCACAGAAACGGGGAAGAAAAAAGTAAAATAAATCACTCTTGTTTCAAAACCTTTAAAAGGTTTACCCTGTAACCTCTGGAAGAGTAACATTAGTATGGAATTTAAAATAAAAATAATGGGGGAAGGAGTTAGTTTACAAATCATGGAAACATGATTGTATGCTTCGTAGATTTTTAGTTTCAATTTTTTTCATTTTTTTCTATATACACATTATTATTAGTGAATTTAATGACTTTATGTCGATATCCACAATATACCTGAGTTCCGGGGTATTAAGTATTTATTAGCATTTTTACACCCTTTTCCAAATATATGTTTTAGATTCCACTTAAAAATATTAATAAGGAAACATTTTGATTAGAGAAAAATTCTCCATAGAAGGGGTAATGAAAACCCTTATAAGTGATAGGGGCACAAATTTCACTTCCGGTCTATTCCAGAACGTCTGTAAATTTCTCGGCGTAGAGCACGTTATAACCCTGAAATCATCAATGAAGAGCTTGAAGTGTATCACAAGCCGCTGCCGAAATGTTTGCAAGCATGAGATGGACAAAGTTTCAACGCATTAGTAAAATTGGATCCATCTTCTGCCCACACAGGAAAGCAAAAATAGCTTGTTAGACTTAAAAGAATTAACTTACCTCCTCTCCAAGCTTTTATCATTACGACTCACGTTGAGAAATAACATTTTCAAGTCAAGAACTTGAGGAAGAAGAAATATATTTTGGGGCAGAATCTTTGAGAATACCGACCACCGTTACTCAGGCACTTATAAAGTCATTAATGGCTAATTTTGGGGAATGGATTGGCACTTTGGTCTATTATATATAAAGATTAAGAACCATCAATTTAGTCCTTAGATTCTAAATATTTTGTGCTCGAAAAATAACTGAGTACTAGGATAATTTGTTCTTTTTATCATTTTTGTAATATGATTTAATCGATATCTCTTTAAAACATTTAAGTTTTAGATGTAACTATCTACTTGTTACTTCTGTCCTCAGGTAGGCCTAAAGGCCTGTCAGCGGCTCCAGTATCTTCTTCCACGTGGCTTTCTCTTGAATTACTCCACTTTCTTCATTTTTGTTCAGCGAAGAGAGTTCGTGTCTTCCTAGGGATTCCTCCAAATAGTCCTTCCATCTCTTTTTCCGCCTCACTTCCTCAACCATCTCCAACTTGCTGTTCTCCTACTTGGCTGTGACGCTCCATGTTTCGGCTCCATATATCAGTATGGGCGTCAATATGCTGTTGGAAATAGCCCTTTTCGTTTTATATCTATAAGCTGGGATATAACGCCCTTACTGTTCTTTCATATTTTTCTACTCTTTTCTCTAATCTCTCACAAACGTCCTCCACTTTTCTCAAAGATCCCTCACAAGTACTTTAACTGGTATACACTGCGCACTCTCTCACCATCAGCAATTATCCCAACAGCTTCTCTTCCTCCCTGCTAACATTCATAATCACCGTCTTCCCCATGTTCATGTTCAACCCCTCAGCCTTTAAGCATTTTGAGAACTTATCACCAATCTTCTCACCACCTCTTCCTCCTCACTCCAACAGGCAAGGTCATCGGCATACACCATTATATCACTGTCAGGGTCTACAACTTCTTTAATTAATTAACCCTTCTAATCACCTTACTCAAATATGTAAAATGTAAAAAAAAATTACTACAAATAATATTTTTAGTAATGTCAATAATAATTAGTATTAAAATAAGATATTTTATTAGGTTTTGTCCTCAATAGGCAAATTATCTTGTGGAAAAATTGCTGACTTGACTATTTAATTGTTAAAGCTAAAATAAGGTATTTGAAATTTGTTATACCACTACGCCTTTCAGCAATGCTCTTTCAGACTAAATTTTTAATACTATTATTTATTTTTACGAATTTCGCCACCGATAAAGGGCTTAGACCTATAAACTATGAGTTATCATTAAAGTTTTTGCATTTAAAACAAACCGAAAGGCCATCTAAACCGATCACTCACTAAAGGAAGACCTCATTTAAACACAGGTATAATACCCAGAGTAAGAAAGAAACAAATTAGGGTAAGAATTTCACAACATAAATACAGCTGAAAATGATTTTTTAAATCATTATCCTCCTTAACTCACCTGCAAGAGATAAAACCTGAAGATTCCTCATGGAGGCAAGATGTTGGACCCCAAAGTCACGGATTTGTGAACACCACCTCAGAAAGAGCGCCGTTAAGGACAACATTGTAGAAACGTATCCGACACCAATGTCGCTCACTTGAATACACCTGCAAACAGACACAATAATAATAATAATAATAATAATAATAATAATAATAATAATAATAATAATAATAATAATAATAATAATAATAATAATAATGGATAGATTGATAGATAAATCAGATATGAGAAACAATTTTAATATACCACTATTCATGGGTTAAAGAGTAGTAAAGTTTCTTAACATTGGGATAAAATCTATTCGCATGTAACTGGATTTGCCTTAGAAACGAGAACAGTACTCCATATAAAGGCGGAATTGGGTTCTGAATAGTTGGTACAGCTGTAAGAGGTTAGGAAGAATAAATTTCTGAACAGAATTATCAGCTTCCTTGAAGATGTTTTGATACTTTAGGTTGAGACTTCCAGAATAATTTACGACAAAGAATTAATGTGATATTGATATAGATTATTGATCCTAGATTATTAATTATTGATTAGAGATTATTGATAGAGAATTGATCCGAGATTAGAAAGAAAAGTTGGGAGACACATATAGTTTTTGAAAAATGAAATTATGTTAGCGAGGAAACTATTTTTTTCTTCCGTCGGAGAGTCAACAAACCACAGTCGAAAGGTTACGGTACTCTAAAGGTAAAGGGCAGAGCAGACGTAAGCAAGTAGAAACAAAAACGTGTCGTAAGAAAATTATTAAGGTGTAATGGGATAAGGGATTGCAACATATTTTCGTTTATAAAGTTTTTGAGCTTATCATAGTTTTAGGTAAAGTAATTTTGTTTACGAAAGAAAGTTTCTTTTGAAAGAATAGAAAGAGATTTTGCTCCAATAACTCCCCCTCCCGCTCTAGACCCTCACCTTATAACAATAAAAGTGGGGAGACGATTAGAATACAAAATTAAAAAGTGCTACTTAAAGAACATTAATAAAAAGTTTGTTTTTGGAATATAGGAAAGAACCTTGAAAACCACATCGAGATTTTCTTTTGACGGGAAAAGAGAAGTGAACTTTCACCTCATCTACTGCAAATAAAGCAATAAAGCAGTCCTAAAGAAAATTAGATATGAGAAAGCAAAACAAAAATAAATTCGGAAGATTAAATTCTAAAATCTATATTCCAGATCAAAGTCATTTTAAATTATATTCCGAATATAGGATCCACTGAAATTGTGTTAATAAAGGAAGATGCGAAAAATCCTTTGTTATAATGATGTCTCATAAATGTACTGGATGTGCCTTAAAACTGTTTCTTTGATTAAAGCTGCACATAAACGGTTTTTTCTTATTTAAATCGTCGGGGTGGCGAAAGATGTCTCTTAGAAGTGTCAGTTTCTAAAATCAAGAATCTTCATTTAAAACTGAGCAACTTCAAGATCATAAAGATCATTCACTTTAAAATTTCAAAATTTCCAAAATTATTATTTTTTTTTTTTTAAATTTCAATTCTCTGATTAAAAGAACCTTTTAAAGGGGTTGTTCACATACAAATGGGGTGCAAGTTATGGTTGACATTTTTAAATTTTTGTCCAGTCAATATATAAGATACTTGTAACAATTTCGTTTTTCGGAACATTATATTAAACGTGATTTAGAGAGATAAAAGAAATTATAATTTAAAAAAAAAAAATTTATTCAATCATTCTCAGAAAAAAAATTGTCCGATATCGATACAAAACAATCATCAAAAAGAAATTAAAATAATGGTACTGTTACCAATTAATAAATAGTTTAATTAAGTATTTCCTCTTTAACGAAAAAATCTTAAAATAATTAAACTATTTCCAATTAGGGGAGGCTGGTATAAATTAAACTGCTTATAGAAAAATATTATCTTACATCTCAAGATCATCTGATTCAATTGATTTCAGTTCAATCCCGCTTTTTCTTGTTGAGGGTGGTCTTTGCTTTTGTTGTTTTTTTCTTCTCAAAGATATAAAAAACATTTTAAATTTAATATTTCGAAAGATTGAAAGTTGAAAAAATTAAATGTGTTCACAGTATCTAAAATATTTTGAATTAAAGAACTCACAACTACAATGGCAATTTTTATCAACGTTTAGTTACGAGTAAAGCAACAAAATTTTTCTCGTTGTAAGGCAAATTTCTTATATACAATAAGTTTATTGTTGGGTACAGTGGAGGAGTGCTACAGAACAGGAATAACATGTGGGTATAGAAAATATAGATCATTAGCAAGTGATCATCTTATAACACCTTAACACATTGAATCCTAAAACCACAATAATAATAATAATTAAAATAATAATATAAATAATATAATGATATAATAATAATAATAATAATAATAATACTAATAACAATATAATATAATAATAATAATAATAATAATAATAATAATAATAATGGATGATGGATGATATGATGATGATGAAATGATCATAATGATAAAAATATAAAAAGAATACATAATAATAATATAATAATAATAATAATAATAATAATAATAATAATAAAAACTAAACACATGTGAAACAATAGTAAAGATATTGATATAGATAATAATATAAAGAATATAGATAAAATGAATAATAATAATAATAAATAAAGCTGCCACTGTTTTAAAGTGTCCCTTTGGCTTAAATAGGCTCTTAAAACACATGTCACACAATGTAGTTGTTATTGATAACAGATATAATGTATTGCTTCATCTTCTAATTATATTATTATTATAGATTGAGGTATCTGTTCACGGGATCATTATTATTATTAATTATTATTATTATTTAATGTATCTTATTAGCTAGTTGAATACGCAAGATATATTTATAATGATGCGTATTAAAATTGTATTCGCAAAATCGTGGATTTATTTTAATAAATATTCCAAATTAATTGTCCTACTTATTTAATCTTACATTATTATTATGATGTATTATATTCATTATATTATTATTATTATTATTATCATGCTATTATTATTAATTAATTATTATTATTATTATTATTATTATTATTATTATTATTTATAACAATATAGGTTATTAATATTTTATTGCCGTTGGCAGCCAGCAGCTTAAAAACTTACAATATATTACACGGTTGACGCTCGGGTTCTTGAATGACCATTTGCTTTGAACATTTTGTGTCTCTTATCTTGTATCGCACTTTGTCCGAAATTGCATATTACCCGTCTGCGTCTCGGCTCATAGCAAGTCGTTGCAGGATCGATATGAACATAACCGAAAACCTCTCTGCTCTCTCGTCTCTCTCTCATCTGTTTGCTCTCTCGCGGTTATTCTCGTCTCTCGTCTCTCTCTCTCTCTTCGTCTCAACTAATTTTTTCTCGTCTCTCTTCTCTCGTCTCTCTCTCTCTCTAAAGCATAACCATTATTATAATAAATTCTAGAAGTTGTAATTTCATTTGTACATTAAAACTCAGAAATGAATATAACTGATATATTTGATGTAGTAACTTTGAATAAATATATATAGTATAAATATAAATATATATATATATAGTATTATATTATCCTATATATATATATATATATGATATAATAAATTAAGACTAGGTTAGTATGTATGAGTAAGGATATAGTACGAGAATATCTACTACAATAGATATATGTTATATATAATATACTATTAAAAACATATCAAATTACATATCTTCCATATCCAAGAATTCCTGTTATTTGGATAATATTATATGCTAAATACATATTATATATGATATATATACTCTCATTAAATGAATGAATATCCGAGGTTAATATTTAAGTAATTACAATGTAGATGATCAGACGTAATGAGCGTATCATATATTACTTATTACTAGCAATTATATAAAGAAAATGTAACAAACAGAATAGACCAACTTAAATATAAGACAAATTTATAATAAATCAAATTGAAATATAATAATATATATATATATATATCAGAAACAACATTAGACTTATTTAGTATTATCTACTATATATACATAATATGTAGTATATATATATTATAATATATTGGGCACCCATTCGATGAGTTTTCTTTTCTAACGTTTATTATGCTCCCAAATTATCTACGAAAATCAAAATGAAAGAGAGAGAGAGGAGAGAGAGAGAGAGAGAGAGAGAGAGAGAGAGAGAGAGAGAAGAGAGAGAAGAGAAGAGAGAAGAGAGAGAGAGACGAAGTAACGTTTTAAATAGATAATCGATTTATCTGTATCACATAAAATGAAATTTTGTGGATGGATTTTAATGAACTAAAGTCAATATATACATATATATATAATAATATATTATATATACCGATTGTCACATATATATATATATCATTAGTATATATATAATATATATTATTATTATATAATATAATTTAATAAAATCTATAATAGTATATATATAGTATATCATATATATATATGATATATATATACTAAGTATTACTTGGAAAAGCATAACAATTACATTTCCTTTTTCAAGATAACCAAAAGTTCCTATATTTAAAACTCTTTAATCTGTTAGTAAGGATTACCTTCCTAAATTTTCTAGATACTTTAGCTTCTAGAGAATAGCTTTACCTACAGAGTAAGCTCTTCTAATGATTCAAATCAAAGCGATGTACTCAAGGGGCCGCGGTCGGTAAATTCGAGGGACACCCGATAAGTCTAAAGAGACCGACAGTTTCTTTAAATTTTCGGCGATCAGTTCTTACCTTCCCCATCCGTCAGTTAACCTTGCTGCAGCCGCTCAGAAAATGAGAATTGGTTAATGGTGGAAGGCGTGAGATCTGCAAAGAATAAAAATGATTAGTGAATACTTTAAGTTTAAAATTTGTAAGAAATTTAATATATATATATATAAGATAGTAGTATATATATATATCTAATATATTATTATATATACTATATATATATATATACTATATTCATTATATATATATTATACTATAACTGTAATATATTCAAATATATATATGAAATATATATATATATAACTATATAGTAGATATATTATATACTATATACCTAATATTATAATAGTAATATTTATAATATACTATATTAATATACCGTAGATATATATATATAATATATAAATATATATATATATATATAATATATATATAGTCGATATAATATATAATATATATAAATATATATATTATATATATATAATATAGTATAATATATATATATACGCGGTATATATATAATATATATACTATATATATATATATAATTATATATATATTATAATATATATAGTATATATACTAATATATATTATATATCATAATAGGACGCTGTTACTCTTTCCTTCTTGCTCGTCCGTTTTGAGTTTTTTTTTTTTTTTTTTTTTATATGATTTCTGTGTTGGTACAAATCCCATTAAGGGGTGAAAAACATGCATCAAAAATATATAGGACCAAGTAATTTGATTTTACCACTCTTATTTTTACAAGTTTTTATTTTATGATGTTTTTTTTTGTTTAACGTAAAGGAATAGACAAGGGTAAACCGCAAAGATAGCAGAAGTCGGGGTCTTCGGCCTTCGGGGAACGGCAGGGTAGGACTATTCCCCCGCCCGTCGTGGAGGGTCTCCAGGAACCCCCGCTCTTTGGCGTTTGGGTGTTGTCGCGGGGGTTCTTCGCCCCTCCCCTACGGGGTATGGAAAACGGTTCCCCTCTGTCCCGACGTCGGCTCGAGCCCGCTAAATTTTTTTTTTTTTAATTTTTTTTTTATATTTTCTTTTTTAACTTTTTTCATAAGCTTTACAACGCTGATTCTCACAAATATGTAATTGTTTTGTCTGTAAGTGTCCATAATTTTTGAATATAGTAATTTAATGAAAAATTTTTTTTTTTTTTTTTTATTTTGCTTTTACCTTTCTTGTAATAAGCTTTATACGCTCGCTTTCAAATATGTAATTGGTTTTTTTCTGTAAGCGGTCGTACCCTTTGAGATATCATTTTCTAAAATAGATTGAGGTAAAACAGTATCTTTTAATAATTATTTAAAAATTACTTCGAACTTTAGATCATGTCTCACACCATGAATACTGTCAATTGGTTAGTTATCATGATACGTAAACAAAAAAAAAAGACAATATGTTAAAAAAATATCACAAAAAAAAATCAAAACTGAAGGAAGTCGTAAACATAACAGGTCCTATATATATAGTATAATATACTTAATATATATAATATATATATATATATATATTAGTATATATTATTATATATAATATATATAAATATATTATATATAAAGTATATATATATTATATAATAGTTATAATAATATGATAGAATATATAAATTATTATCATCATAAGTGGGAGGATTGATTAAGGCGGCTTTAAGGATGAGCGCGAATGTATTCTAGTGAGAGATTCCTGGGCGGAGTGTTTCATCGCAGGGGAAGAGTAAAATGTTGAATGGGAGCAAAAGAGGCGTTTCCCCAACGTCAAGGACCATGCGAAGTATATCATGTATACTGACCGAAGACTGGTCGAAAACCTTCCACAACCAGAGCACCGAAACATCACTCACGTTGCAAGATTCTTTATTTTTAAGTCTTAACAAATATTTGCTTACTCTAATAAGTAAAGAATGATAAGATAAATTTAATCCGTTCCTCACCTAAATTAGTTTGGATACCGCTTTATTTGTCTATTTTTTTTTAAAAGAACTGGACTAAAAATTTTGTTGCACCTCTTTTACGGTATAATATATATATATTATATATATATATATATAATATAATATATATTATATATATTATATATTTTATATAGTAGTATTATATATAGTATATATATTTATATTATATATATATAAATTAAGAATATATTATATATATAGTATATATTAGGTACGTGCAATAAGGAAGTGAAAACTTTAGACTTTTAAATAAACTTTATTTAGGACAAAAGTTTACTATTAATATTAGAACCTAAAACCCCGTATTAACAACAAACCAAATCAAAAAAAAAATCGTATTTTTTTTAAGTAAATTCAAGTAAAAGACGCTACTTTTCAGCGAGTAGTCTCCTATCTATTTGGTACATTTAGCTGTTGCCCAGAATTTTCTAATGGTCAACGAGGAAAAAGCTGAATTTTTTTTTTAGCGTACACAATGTTATATTTTTTATGAAATTATACTCGTAAAAAAAAGTTAATATTTTAAAAACTACTATAGACTTTTGAAAAGAAGTTAATTTAGAATAAAATTTTACTATCTTTAATATTTTGAGGCTATATAGAATGTATTTGGAAAAAATAAAATGGAAATTGTTTTTTAAATTTTTTTTTTATATTATACACTTTCGAGAGACGCATGTCGCGGTTCCTTTTTGGTACCTTTTAGATCTTGCACAAACACTTTCTAATGGTTTGCGAGGAAGAAAACAAATATTTTTTTTGTGTTTTTCCTCTCATATTTGCAATTATTTTTTTGACTGTTAATGGTGAAATAACAGAAACATTAGTAAAAATTCTTGTAGACGGAAGAAGTTTTCCACTTTCCCATTTGATTTGTAAATATTCTTTCAAACGGAAGAATAGTTTACATCGATAGAAATCTGAATTTTTAAATTTTCTTCTTTCCGTAAGGTTGCTAGTTTTGTTGTCTTAGCACTCTGTGAGTTTTATTATTTTAATAAGTTTGAGATACCATAAAGCACGTTAAAAATAAGTTTTTTTAATTTTTTAAGTTTTTCGAACCACTATTTATCTTCGAAATTATTGAATTGTTCTTTTCTAATGAACTGGTGAAATAGAAATTAATAAAAATTAGCAAAATTGCGAAATATTATTTCTGTTAGAATTCTTGTGACGTCACTTGAAAGATTGCATATATATATATATATAATATATATTATATAGTTTAGAATATATCTATATATATAATTATATATATATGATAATATATATATATATATATAATATAATATAGTATATATAGTATATATATATATATATGTATATATATATATATATATATTTAAACTAAGTGGTGAACCCCAAAGGGTATACCGCACCGTGGCAGGAGTCGGGTCTCTCAGGCCTTCCGGGCGAAAGACAGGGTAGTGACTATGTTTCCAACCCCCTCCGGGGACGGGTCTCCGGAACCCCCGCTCTTTGGTATTATTTGGGTTGTCGCGGGGGTTCTCCGCCCCTCCCCTACGGTACGGGGTATAGCGAAAACGTCCCCCTCTGTTCCCCCGTCGCTCGACCCCCTACATCGGCCGTCGTAAGAATACTATATTATATCTATAATATATAATTATATATATTATATAAATATATACTATATATTATATAATATAATATATATATAGGTATAGTTTAGTTTAGGTTACTCGCTAAAAAACTATTTTCTCTCTATTCTATTCTAGCAACAAGATGGTACAAAAAAAAGTACCAAAATAATTTCCAGAAAATGCTTGAAAAATTTCAATTATTTTTATTTACTAACATCTGCCATTTGAAAGAGGAAAACCATTTGTTTTTTTTTTTTTTTTGTTTTTTTTTTCCTACGAAATTTTATTTTATATTATCAAATATTGGGTCAATTAATTTTAGGAACAGTAAAAAAATATATATTATATACTTCAATTTTTTTTTTTTTTTTTTTTTAAATACCATTGTGTCTGAATTCAACATGTATTTAAGAAACTTTTGTTCTAAATAAGTTTACGAGATAAACTATCTTTCCCTTGGGTAACTTAGCCATATATATAATATAGTATATAATAGTATAATATATGATTATTATTATCATGGTAATATTATAATAAAAAATAAATATATATATAATCGCTCGGTATAATACTATAAATATGCCCAAGAACAAAAATGTTTTCGGAACCAATATACTTCTACCTGTTGCCTTATCTCACAAGTTCCCCTCCCATTTTGAAGTCCTCAATGAAAAGGAATACATTTCTTACGGGAAAATCCTCCGCTTTTTTTTTTTTTTTTTCTTTTTATATTGATCTGCATCGTGTTGTTTCGGCGGAAATCCGCATGAAAATCCTGTCCCGTGCGTTTAACCTGATGTCTACTAGGTTGATGTCATAACGAATCATCTATCGAACCACTCAGGACACTCGGTTGATTATTGTAGAATTCCTACGAACACACACTGTCTATAGATTATAACATATCCCACTTCACGGTCGAACTCTGTTCATTCCTTGTAACCTCAAACCCAACCATGCTATTTCTTGTTGAAGGACCGTCAGGAAGTTTCTGTAAATTCCGTACAGGGTTCACAGGTTGAAGCTCACAACACGGATCTATTTTACGCGTTATCGAAAGAGAGAGATACCCATTCGGTCATTATGAGTATTTTTAATGCCTATTTTTTTTTATGTGCGTATTTTGTCTAAAGCATAAATTGTAAAATAAAATCATAGTAATAAAAAACTACCGTTTTGTTTTTTTTGTATTTCTCTTTGCAGATGGGTTGATTTTTACAGATTTTATGTTGAATTAAGGATACATATCGTACGATGGAGCAGGTTGAGGACCAGTGAAATCGGCTGCGGGGAATGACTTACCAGAGGCACTCGAAATGCAGCGGCTGCTCCGCGGTAAAAGCACGTACGAATTGCATATCCGTAAAAACCCGTGGGACAAACAATGGTATGTATGAATAGGCATGCCAACCGGTCGCTGGCCCAACCAGTAAGAAGTTGACATGGTACACTTTTACAGGCCCAACTGACCGGAGAGCGTAGCCGCATACACCCCCGCTCACCGCCCTGGCACACTGGGCTATATTTTCAAACCGCACCGTACAGCGGGACAGTGAAATTGCGTGTCGCACTGCACCGCACTCAGCTACCCCGGGGGTCCGAGTATTATATTATATATATATATCTATATATATGATATATTATATAATATATATATAATATAATATATATATATATATATATATGATATAAATATAAATCCCTCTGTGGGAAAGAAGGAGGGGCCCGACCAGATGATATCTTCACCAGAGTTTGGAAATAAACTTAGTTTACTTTCACAAACAAAATCGTTAGTTTTCATATAGCTCAAATATTAGGAAACATAGATCTGAAGCTAAATTTAACTTATATTTACCAGTAGTGTGATGTTTAGATAATGAGCATAGCAGTTAAGTCCCCCACTCTGGGGTCAAATAGTGTTTTGGCCAGAACTATATTCTGTCCTTGATGTCCAATACAACATCTTACCCATATATATATATATAGTATATAGTATAATTTACTATTATATATTACATATATATAATATATAATATATATATTATATATAGTATATAAACATGGCTATTATAAAAAGAGAGGTTGTGTGTGTGTGTGGTGTGTTGTGTTGTGTTGTGTTTAAGAAACAGATTGGGCAGAAATTAAATATTAATAAAATGTAATTAACATTTTTCTAAAATTTAATTAAAAAATAAAATTGAAACGAACAAACAAACAAAAAAAAAAAAATCTCAGACAAATTTTTTTTTTTTTTTAAAATAAAAACACGTACGAGTTTTTCTCTTTAAAATTTTTTTTTTTTTTCAATTAGTTCCACCTAAATTTAAAAAGAAAATTCTTTTCAAACAAAGGAAAGTAAAAAAAAAAAGAGAAAAGAATTTTATCAATAAATAAATAAATAAAAAACAAGAAAAAAACCAAACACTTTAATATTCGGTAATTAAAAACCGCATTCAATTCTTTTTCTCCCAATTAAAAAAAAAAGAAAAAAAAAACGAGAATGTTTGAGCGTAGTCGGTGGCATTCCTTAAACTTAAAAATAATTTCATTTGTAATTAAATTCATATATATATATATATATATATATATATATATATCATATATAATATATGATATATATATATGATATATAAATATATTTATAGTAATATATTATATAGTAGTATATATATAATATAATATTATAGTATATAATATAGAGGTATATATTATATATATATATATACTATAGTATATATATATGGTTATATATAGATAATATATATATAGAGATATGATATATTATATCTATATATATATTAAAGGTAGTAGCTATATATAATATATATATAAGTAATGAAGGTTTCCTCCCACTCCAAGATGATAAACCATTGCAACAGTGTCGCCATTAGACAATAAACGCTGCACTCCACCACTTGGCAACTCCACCATGTCAAGAAACACTTCACCTTTAATGCACTCATACTTTCCAAAGAAACTTACAACATCTGATCAACTACACTTTTTCAAGAAACGAACTTCAAATCTGAGACACTACTACAGCCTTTCCAAGAAACTTTCAACATTTGAACAACTCCACCTTTACAAGAAACTCTTCACCTTTTAGCAACTTTACCATTCCAAGAAACATTCCATCTCTGAACAAATCCACTTTTCCAAGAAACTCTTCACCTTTGATCAACTGTACCATTCCAAGTAACATTCCACTTCTGGACAATCTCTACTTTTAAAAGGAACTAAATTCATCCTTTATGCAATCAAAACCCTTCCAGCACATTCCACTTCTGAAACATAACTCCACCTTTCCAAGAGAACTCTTTCACCTTAGAGCAACTCTACCATTCCCAAGAAACATTCCACCTTTGAACAGACTCCACCTTCAAGAAACTCTTCATCTTTGAGCAACTTAGCCATTCCTCACAAAACACTCCAACTCTCAAAACAACTCCACCTTTTCAAAGGAAGATTTGTTCATTAAGCAACTCCACCTTTCCAAGAAACCTCTTCAGTTCCTTTCTGCCGGTTGAATTATGCCTCACTCCCTTTATGCGATCGCACTACCATAACACTGCTCTTCAGAACTCACTAAAGGCGTGCCTCATCCCTTGAGAGCTCGTGCAACTTGTCTTTCCACGCGCAGTCTCATTCTTTCTCTATACAACTCTCTGGACCCCAAACTTAACATTTATGCTCATCTACATCTATTTCATTGGATAAAGTGGAACATATTCCCTTTCCATTCAATTTTTCACAACTTTTTTTTTGACTGTTGTATACTGACTTGAATACGGTATACTTGTACTATAATAATATATATATATATAATAAATATATATTATAATATATATTATATAGGTATAGTTATGCTATATGATATATATATATATAGATAGATAGTATATATATAATATGATATATATATATATATATATAATTGTTAAGCAATAATTTATCATTATATGCGGAAAATATGAATAGACAATGATTACGATAATAGTTAAATACTATCAATGAAGACAACAAAATTAATTATTACGACAGAGGAAATTTAAGGAAAGTAAATGTGGCTTTAAATAGGAGGATGAAAAAGTGGCTTTTCCTGAAAGACATCATCAAGCCTTGTTTCGCAAATTAATTTCGGTTCTTTCGTCTGGGAATAAGTCAGCTGACTCACCTTACTTACTCATTGCTATATATACTCTTTTTGTTTTATGTTACTTTGACATAGCAATGTACTTTGTAAAAGAGTTTCAACGTACCAAGATTCTGTTCCTTATGGTAAATTAGAAAGTAATGCTTTAATTGTTAATGTTTTATTTTGCCATACGAAATTTCTGGGAAATTATTCAAAGGATTATCACTAAATTAGGCAATAGAATTGGAGTTGGTAGTCTGAACCTTTGGGGCTGGGGACTAAGTTGGTAGAAAGTTGAAATTGGATCAAGGAGCTTGAGGAAAAGGTCATGGGACGATCAAGGAAATAGGAGACCGTAAGAAAGCGATATAGTCCTTTCCAGACTGTCACAATTGCAGTTGGAGGCTTTAGGGGGTCAGATTCTTGTTATGTATAACGGGTTGGTAGAGTTGGGATAATGATTTGGGTTTATTGAAAAGTCGGGTTAGAATAGAAGTTGGACTATTGTGGGCCTTAGGTGGATACGAGTCGTTGCATATTAGGAGTCTTAACTAATCGAGTTCGAACAGAGAGTCGTGGAGTTCGATCATGGACAAAAGATGGATAGGGACTCTGTTGAAAGTGGGTTCGGATGGGCTATGTGGGAATCAAATGGGACAGAGTTTATTTGGCAAAGATAGGATAATCGTTGAATTGGAGTTCTGAATTCGAAAGCGGAGAGATATGAACACTTTGGTTAGAGGAGTTCGATCAATGGTAAGGTGAGGAAGTCGTTGGACGGTGAGATAACATGATCATGGAATCCACGGAATGTACTAACACTACAAAAGGTAGAAGATTGAAAATAGCAATTCTTCTAAATATAATCTGCCGATGAGAGATATAATAATTGTACTTTGTTATTCTATTTCGAGAAAATTTAGGACAACGGGTACGGGCGAAGGTCATTATTATTGCTGATGAGGTGTTTTAGCTCCCAAATAGGAAAAGTCCAATGAATGGAGCTTTTTCTTAATTTGGTTTTGCAGCCAGATTTGTCACGTCGAGCCTAAGACGCAAAACTGCAGCTGTTTTCTGACTACTTGAAAACGTCGACTTTCTTTCGTATTTTTGTTTTTTGAAAAACTATGTTTTTGATCAAAAACATAGTTTTTTTTTTGTCGAAAAGATTTGAAACTAAAACCACACAAAGAAGGGTTTATTTGGATATAAAATACACAGTAACATTTTTCACTTATTATTATTATTCATCTATTTTATTTACTTAATTGTATATTTGTTTTTGTCCAGGCCTTGCATTATTGTGTAGTGGTTGCCAGAGCAGATGGTACGTATGCTCCCACAGGTTTTAGTTAAATGAAAAATTTGCGTTTTTTTTTTTGTTTTTTTAGCTTCATTCAAGAAACGAGTCTATAATAAAAGAGAGAGGTGTACCAGTCCTGGCCTCCACGACTATAATAAGATACAACAAAAAGAACTCTGAAAATTTGATATTGGATTTTTATGGATGTAATATTGATATGAGATTGATTGAATTCTCATTTTCATCTTTGTCAAAGATAATCTTTTTTGAAAAAGGTGAAAAATTTAAACCCAGATATTTCTCCTTGCAATATAATACAGTATATATATATAATATATTAATATATATAATATATATAAATATATATATATAATATATATATATATATATTATATATTAATCACTAATATATATAGATAATGTGGTGGGTAGTGTGTTGTCGTACGTTCAGTAAATGGTGTTTACCTAATAGGTAAATACAGGTCTGTGTTTTTTGTTTTTACCTTTTGCCCACACAAAGCATAATAATTCAATCCTTTGCTAATAAAATAAAATTTTTCTTTGAAAACATAAAATATTTCCTTTTTTTAGATGAGAAATAAAATTTTTGAAGAAAACAATCAAAAGAAATAAATGTAGTAAATTTTTCATAAAAAATAATTATTTAGATTAAAATATATGTTTTTAATTCTAAGATTATTTAAAAATTAAAATTTATTAAAGAGAGAATGAGATACTTGTCAAGTTGAAATTATTATGATATTTTTAATTTTCAATACATTTGCCATTTCTATTTTTTTTGATTTTGAAGTCAATTTTTTATTTCAAATGAAAATTCAATGATATATATATATTC
>JABUQX010102017.1:47500-65719 GCA_015478945.1 Trachelipus rathkii | reverse complement strand
CATGGAGAAGATATTTTAATGAAATGACTCGTATTTTTAATTATGGGGATTTTGCCTTAGTAAATAATTTTCCAGCGTCAACTTTAGTAGGTTTAATATAATATATTTATATAATAAATAGATAAATAATAGTATTTAACGGGTATATATAATATATTAATAATAATAATAATCTATAATATAAATAATAAAAATAATAATAATATAATAATAATAATATAATATAATAATAATAATAATAATAATAATAATAATAATAATAATAATATAATAATAATAATAATAATAATAGTAATAATAATAATAATAATAATAATAATAATAATGTAGCTTTGAGTAATTTTAAGAGTAACGAGCAAAGCGCTCTATGGCATGTACAAGGAGGTCATCCTCCTTACAACGAAGCTCTGAGTATGCCGACTATGGATAAGAGTATCGATGTAACCCATACGATACCCCTGTTCTCTAGCGGCTCACAAAATATATTGATTACAGATGCTCCGACTGGAGAAAAGCAGGTCATAAATAATTTGTCTGGATTAAATACATGTAAGAAATTTATAAACTTTATATATGTGGCTAAAATATCAAAAAGAGTCTTATTTTAGATAGTGGACTGAGATCAATTTACTCCTATGGATGGGGGCACTAATATATCGATTATTGGTCAAATTTAAGCTGGTAATGATACTGTAATTGACATTACTCCTCGGCGAAATTTGTTACAATTGATTTTGGTTAAAAAGAACTTATGATGTAGAATTTTTACAACCAGATTACCTATTTGTATTTCAGGAATGCCGTTTTTGAAAAAAAATTTGCTTTCGAATATTAATTTTGAGACAGATATGTTAACGGATACTCAGAATAAGAGGTATAAATTTAATGTACAAAGTTTGTAGAGATAATGCTTTCATTCACTCTCTCTCTCAATTTTCTCCTTCCTGTAGTTTCTAGTGAACTTTTTTTGTGATATACCTATAATTAATAATCTTGTATTTGAAATTTAAACATTTATTTATAAATTCATATTTAACCGGAAAATTTTAATGTTCGTGAAAAGCAACTAAAGCTTGGGACGACCTGTTCAAAGAATTTGGGAAAGGGAGAAACGAGGAGTCAACTTAAGAAATAGAAATGGGGGGGGAACCTTTGTTTTAACGGGGGGGAGAAGAAAGACTCTCGTTCCAACCCTGGCTATTTGAAGGAAATAGCTTCACTTTTCCTTATAAAACTAATTAAGCGGCCTCCTATAAATTAAAACCTCGCCGGAATTCCTCATAAATTATTCGAACAAACAAAGAAGGAATATTAAATTTAGTAAAAGCGAAAGTTTTAAAGAGAGCGCCTTCTCCAATGGAGTTTTCCCATCAGCGTGTTAGAAAAAATGGGGGAAGGGGTACCAATCGTGTGTGATTTTAGAAAACTTAATTTCGTGGCGAAAAATGATGTATTTGCTATACCAAATAATAAAACCCTAAAATTAATGGGACCAAAAATTTTAAGTAAACTGGACGTTACGAACGCGTACTATCATTTGCCTTTGGCAGAAGCCGATCAACAATATTTTAGTATTAGTACAATACTCGGCAATTTTTCTTTTAGACAATTGCCCATGGGTTTTAAAAATTCGAGTTCGTGCTTCATGAGATTTTTAACTATATTACTTCAAGGCATTCCCGGTGTCACACGTGTATTTTAGATGAAATTTGATAGGGAACCAAAGATTTTATCAGACCCACGTGGTGATCTTAGACAAGTATTTGAGAGATTAAATTAATTTTAAAAATTTATTTAAATAAAAAAAATGCGAATTTGGGGTAAAGAGGTTAAGCTATTTGGGTTTTGAATTGACGGAAGAAGGGCTTTCGCCATTGTCGGAAAAAGTTAAGGAAATAATTAATGTTCCTCACCCGTTAACCATAAAAGAAGGGCGTTCGTTTGTTGGCAGAATTTCATTTTACCGCCAAAATATACCGTGTTTTACAAATCTAACGTTGCCTTTGCATAGTTATTTAAAGGGAAAGAATAGCTCTAATAAAAAAATCACGTGGTCTCACGATGTCTGAGAAAGTCTTTTGTAGATATAAAGCAACGATTTCGTCACGCCTCACGACCTGCAGGTTTCCGGCACGTCGATGCGCCTCTCCAAATTTACATTTTATGCATAATAAAGCTTTTAATACAGTAATTATGTCGGACGATGAGGAAGGCACTCCTTTTGCTTTTTATAGTGGGTCTTTTAATACAACAGAAAAACGATATTTGCCTGTAAATAAGCTTTTATTAGGGTTATCAAAATTATGTAAGAAATATGGGTCAATTTTGGCGGGAAAGCCTGTGCGTATCTGTACGTGCTCCCGCGCGTTGGTATATAAAATAAATCATGCTAATGATGCACAAAACTATAATGCTAGGGAATTGAGGGAACTCGCTATATATTGAGTACTTTCAATATCACTGTAAGGTTGCTCTTTCCCGTGCTTACCGAATTTAAGGAAAATGCTTATGAACAAATGTAAACAAACAAGATGGCGGCGTAGTAGGTCGTTTGATTTGATGAATGTTTCATTCGAAATTAGCTTTAAATATAATATCTTCCAAATCGATAAACTCCATCACAATAGTTGATCAATTATTTGTAATAAAAACCATTTGTAATTTTTTTATTTATTTCTGTTTATTCCTCATTTATGGTTTGAGATATAACAGCCTGATCAAAATATTTGTAAACAAACGTTCGATTATGCCCGAAATTCGTGCTAAAACTGGATTAGCATTTCTTATCGAGCTTAAGCACAAATGCAAAATCGAAAACGGCTATAATAAAATCGTTGATAATCATATAAAAAAAAAATTTGTAATATCGATAAATAATGAATATCAATGTATCGATAAGTTGAAACATTTCAACAGTTATTCATCCCCACACAAACGAAATAAAGCCTAAAAGTGATGTTTTTAGTATTATTATTTTTTATATATTTATTGAAGATATAAGTTGCATTTCCAAAAGCCCGACTGCAGCCCGGGCGTGCACACAGGCGCACATGCATCGTTTCCAGCACCCATTTGCACACTTCTTCGTCATGTAAACGTCACAGTCAGGCGCCCGTTGTTAAATCCCCGATTTCGGGAATTAGTAAACGGGCGGGCTGCGGAAGGATACTTTGTTTACAAACTGAAACAAATTTCTTTACAAAATATGTTTCGGAAATGGCTTGCCAAAAGTTTTTTAATATTTTAGTTAACTTTTATATTAAGGATACTAAATACATCGTATTATTTCATAAAATAGATACATATAAGTATAAGAGTTTGTTTACAATTGTCAGCTGATCCGGCGGGCGCGCTCGGCCGTTTCCAGGTACTCAAATTTCCTGTTCTCTGATTGGTTAATGTAATTTTTTCAATTCGAAGCGTTTCCTAATCGATTTTGCACACGGGCTGCACTAGGGCTTCTGGAAACGCAGCTATAGATTTAAAATATAAGTGAATCGCTAAAAAAAACTTCAAAGACATTTTTTTATACCATTTTTGTAAATTAAAAGTTTATAGTTTTAATATAATAGTTATGTAATAGGCTACTTTCTCACATTAGCTACATAATTACAGTTGATAGTATATATTTAAACTTTAGCAAAGCTTTTGATAAGGTTCCCCACATAAGGCTGATGAAGGTTTTATTGCAATGTGGTATAGGTGGAGTGTACATGTTGGATTAAAGAGTGGTTGTGGAATAGAAAACAATGTGTACAACTTAATGGCAATAAGTCATCATGGGAAATAGTGAAGAGTGGTGTCCCACAGGGGTCAGTGCTGGGGCCACTATTGTTCCTCATATATAAATGATTTAGACCAGGGACTTAAATGCAAGGTTTCTAAGTTTGCAGATGATACCAAAGTGACCACCTCAGTTAGGAATAGTGAACATAAGACATAAGAAAATATAGGGACAGTAAAAAGCGCCACATGGGCCTATGGAGACTATCCAGTCAACCCACTAACCAAACATGCTCTCATGCAAATCCACAAAGCACCCTAGGGCTTGTCAAAATTCCTGCAACTAAAATCCACCAATTTTTGGCTTAGTCAAAAAAAAAAAAATATATATGATACTCAAAACCATCCACATGCCTTAATAACTAAGTTATGGTCACACATTGCAGTAGGCTTTAATAACATTAATAATCTACTAATAACTAAAAACCAAGCCAATTTGGCTTCGTCTAAATATACTATATGAATATAAAACAACCAATCCATATACCTATCCAACCCTTTCTTAAACTCTTGCAATTGAGTCACACTCACCAACTTCCTGTGGCAAAACCATTCCAAAATTTAACAACCCTATTGCTAATGTATGCTTTCTTATATCAAGATGGCATGCCTTTCTTCTTTTATTTTCTTGTTTTATTTCCCCCTGGTCTCCCTCCGTGCTCTACTATAAAGAATTTTTTGGTCTCCGTATTTATCAATAGATGTAAAAATTTTGTAGACTTGTATCATGTCGCCTCTGAAATCGCTTTCTACAGAAAACATTCCTAACTCCTTCAGCTCTCCTCATAGCTCTTACCCTCAAACCAGAAATCATCCTTGTTTCTCTCCTCTGTTTTGCACTCTCTCTAGCACTATCTAAGTCTTTTCTTTAAATAAGGGGCCCAACTTGTGCACAATACTCTATTATTGACCTAACATAGCTATTATATAGTTTACTATTACTTCCTTGCTCCTGTAAACAACATTGCGATTTATTATGCCAGCAATCTTATTAGCTTTATTCCTTGCCTCCAAACACTGTGATTAGCTACTTTTAAAATTACTGCTTATAATCACACCTAAATCTTTTTCCTGGTCCACAGACTCAAGCCAATCCCCATTCATATCGTAGTTAAAACTTTTATTTGAGTAACCCTAGGTGAAGAACCTTACACTTTTCTATTAAAATTCATTTGCCCAACTTAATCTTGCCGCACCCCCAAGAAGTTTATCAAGATATTTTGAATCTTTATACATCCTTCACTATTCCTAACTGAGGTGGCCACTTTGGTATCATCAGCAAACTTAGAAACCTTGCATTTAAGTCCCTGGTCTAAATCAATTTTATATATATGAGGAACAATAGTGGCCCCAGCACTGAACCCTGTGGGACACCATCTTCACTATTTCCCATGATGACTTATTGCCATTTAATTTTTACACACTGTTTTCTATTCCACAATCACTCTTTAATCCAACTATGTTCCACTCCACCTATTCCACAACCACTCTTTCTTCATCAGCCTTATGTGGGGAACATTATTTAAAAGTTATGGTTAAATCAAATATATAATATCAAACTGATCTCCTCGGTCAATGCAGTCCGTAATGAATTCCATAAATTCTAAAAGGTTTTGTCTGGCATGACCTACCCTTTCTGAAATTTCAGAAACTGTGCTGGGAGTCATACAATACCTTGTTATCTTCTAAATATTTCTCTATATGACCTTCAGTAACTTTTCCCAGAACCTTTACAACTAATGAGGTTAGACTAACTGGCCTGGTATTACCTTGTAAACCCATGCACCTTTCGTGGAAATAGGGTAAAATATGCCGTTTTCCATGTCATCCTGATACCTCAAACCAAATGTTATAGAATCGCTTAAAAAATCAAATACAGTGCCTTTGCAAATGCTGGTACTCTACCCTCTTTCAAAATTCTACCATATTATATCCATCAGGGCCTGCAGCTTTACTTTGGATCCAAATTATGATCTTAGTAAAAACGTTTAATAATCTTTTACGTCAACTTCAATTCTGTAAGTTCTTAATTTGTTTACATGCATACAAGAACTAATAGTCTCCAAACTATATCTAATCTTTCCTCAGGAAACACTGAAGCAAAATAAGCATGAAAATGTTGACCAACTCCTTTATCTGAATTTACTAAATTTTCATACACAAATTTTAATTGGACCTATTGTCCTATTCTTACTTTTTAAATTTATAAAAGCTAAAAAAACTTCTTCAGGTCCTTATTACTATTCCTTGCTAAATTAATTTCTGCCTCTCTTTTTGCCTTTCTTATTGACTGGTTAAGTTCGTTTCTATTTTTCCTATAATTTTCTAAATCATCTTCCCTATTACTACCCTTGAATATTTTAAAACATCATTTATGCTTTTCAATTGATTTTCTCTCTTATCTCTCCTAATTCCACCAAACAGGTTTTCCTTTCGCAACCCTAATGGGGTTTATTTTTAAAACATACTGACTGATATTCATTAAAAACCTTGCTTAAAATGTTCCCACATGATAAAACAGTTTTGGTCTTTAAACTCTTTATCCCCAGTCAGTTATACTAAGCATGTCTCGTAATTTGGTAAAATCGCCATTTCGGAAAATTAGCTGATCCTTTCCTTATTACTTGCAATTTGGGGCCCAGATATCATTCAAATTTATATTAAATCTAATTATATTATGGTCACTAAGTCCTAAATTCTCCTCAACTCTAATCTTATCAACCCAAATATAAAGGATGTATAAAGATTTAAAAGGATCTTGATAACCCTCTTGGGTGGGCAGATAAGTAGCAAATGAATTTTAATAGTAAAAAGTGTAAGGTTCTTAAACTAGAGTTACTTCAAATAGAAGTTTTAAACTGATATGAAATGAGGATTGGCTTTTAGTCCTGTGGACGCAAGAAAAAAAGTAATTAAAAGTGATTATCATGTAATATTTGCATGTAGATAATCAGTGTTTGGAAGCAAGGAAATAAAGCTAATAGATGCTGGGGGCATAATAAATTGCAATGTTGTTTACAAGAGCAAGGAAGTAATAAGTAAACTGTATAATAGCTATGTTTGGCCAGTAATAGAGTATTGTGCACAAGTTTGTACCCTTATTTAAAAAAAAACTTAGATATGCTAAAGAGAGTGAACAACATAGAGCAACAGGATGATTTCTGGGTTTGAGGGTAAGAGCTATGAGGAGAGGCTGAAGGAGTTAGGAATGTTTTCTGTAGAAAGGCAATTTCTCAGAGGGGACATGATACAAGTCTACAAAATATTTACATCTATTAATAATATGGAGACCAATAAATTTTTCATAGTAGAGCATGGACAGGTGACCAGGGGGCATAAAATTTAGAAGAAAGCATGCCATCTTGATATAAGAAAGCATTCATTCAGTAATAGGGTTATTAAATTTTGGAGGTTGTTGAGTGCAACTCGATTACAACATTAAAGAAGTGACTGGATAGGTATATGGATGGTTTGGGTATCATATAGTATATTTTGGCTAAGCCAAATTGACTGGTTCTTCTTAGTTACTGTAGTTATTAAGGTTAATTGCATGCTACTATAAAAGTTATTAAAGCCGTAGTGTGGTTAGCATGTATATTAGGTTGGAGCGAAAAAAGTCAAGTTGATATTTTCGAGTCGCTATAGTGCGGAAAAGTTGCGATTGGGGAATACAAGAAAAACAAAAAAAATTATTCAAATCGAACTTTATCTTCTGATCGCGCAAACCGTCTAAAAATTTCAAAAAATTGAAAATTTCCTATTTTTTCAGAATTAAAAAAAAATATTCTTTACTTTATTTTTATTTTTGTTTAATTTTCATTTTAGATTTTCTTTTTAATTAATTTTTTTTAAAAATTGTTCTTCTGGTAATTTTGAAACTCGGAGCACGTGGTAATAAAAATCGGAGGAAATTCGTCAACTGGTCTAATTGATATGTTTTAGGACTTATTGTGAAGTTAAATCTGTTTGCAGTTTGAGGTTAAGATTTAAATGTAAATTGATACTATTGAGCAAGAGCATATTAGGTAATTTTTAAACAACATAGAACTTACCACGAAGAGTTCGCTGAAGGGCTGAAAGGTTTAGTAGTTCACCCAACTGCCGCTAGCCAAGTTGCAAAACAGCACTGAAGTCGCTGTACGCCCCTCCCACCCATCTCTCTCCGCCCGCATCCACTCCCACGGCACGCCGTTTCGTTTCAGTTGTCAGGCTGTTACGCTTGAGTGAGCATTACACGTACACGACTTCTTCACATTATTGTTTGTGAATTTGGTGTAGTGTATTATTTTAATTACATTAACTACTGAAATTGATTTGTATATGTCATTGACCAAGAAAATTAATAGACAATCTTTTCAGTGTCCTATATTCGATCATCCAAGAGACTTTCTGCCAAACATTCTTCCAACACACGAGGATGTGCTTCGATGCTGCTTTGAAGAGAGATTTGTATTAGCAAGTAAGTTTCTCATCTGTCAGCAAATAGCAATGCAGTGACACAAAAAGTAAAATATATTTATGAGAAGGGGTCAATCCTTACAGTTTCTTATTATTGGATCATTCAGCTAATTAATGCTTACTATGATAAGCATTGTAAACTAATGAAATCTTACATTTGAGACAAGGAAAAACCAAACTTTATAAAAAAGGTTGATGAATTAAAAAAAACAAGGAACTCAACTGTTTGATATCTCAGCCTACAAATGTGTAATGAATTTGTATTGCTCATGTAAAACGACCCCAGATCTGTGTGAATGTCCGATTCAGATTAACTGTATGTGTGAAAATTGTAACAAAATTCCAGTCATTGAGCATTGATTTATCCTAGCCTCCCGCGCGGGAACGGAATGGGAAAAATCGGTACTATAGATCAAAAGGAGACAAAAACTGAGCACTAGACTTGGAAGACGAAACTATACATTGAAAAGGCAGCCTTCCAAGCCTGTTGAAGCTGAAATAAAATAAAATATATATTAAAGTAATGTTATAGAAAAACTTTTTAGATATTATTGGAGCAGTGATAATATGTGGGTGGATCTCGAGTGCAGCCCACCTCCCCGTGGTGAAGTTCTGGGTTGTTTAAATATTATCAAATATCTAAACAAGTAATGAGCAGCACAATTTATATGAAAATGTTAACATTGGAATGCAAACTGACCTCAGGTGATTATTTTCTTAATACATCAAAAATCAAAGTCAGTTGAATTTTTCCTCACCGACTCTATTTTTCTTGCCAATCGGAAAGATATTCTCCCATAAACGCAATTTTTTTTTATTATTATTATTAAACAGTACAATCTGCAAATATTTTTCAGTATAGCGGTAAAAAATATATATACCTATATATTTTTTTTTAAATTCTGAAAAAAACGGAAATTTTCAATTTTTTGAAATTTTTAGACAGTTTGCGCGATCGGAAGATAAAGTCCGATTTGAATGATTTTTTTATTGTTTTTCTTGTATTCCCCAATCGCAACTTTTCTGCACTATAGCGACTCTAAAATGTCAATTTGACTTTTTTCGCTCCACCCTAATATATATACTTTAGATATAGTTTTTAGTTTTTTATTTTAGTTGTAGACTTTGTGTATAAATAAGCTATTGACAAGCCCTAAGGTGCTTTGTGGATTTGCATGAGCATGTTTTAGACTTAGTGATTGACAAGCCCTAGGGTGTTCTGTGGATTTGCATGAGCATGTTGTTTGGTGATTCATTTTGTTGGCTTGACTGGGACAGTCTTAACAGGCCCATGTGGCTTCATACTGTCTTTTTATTTCTAATGTTCTGTTTTTCCATCCCAATGTCCCATTTCTTTTATTCAAGAAAATATGGTCAGCCTATCCCAAAATCATACAAAAGACATTCTGGTTTACCAGTTTCATCCTTTTTAATTTTCAAATAATTCTCTCCTAGATAGCTAATACATAATTAATTATTAAGATAGTTAATTAGTAAATCATCACCATTACCCACCTTCTCTCCTCAAGACTGGGGGTAAGATGCGTAACATGCACCGGAAACAGAAAAGTAGAAGAATATGATGCTAGCTGAAAAGAAAGCCCAGCCTTACCATCCCCTTTACACCTTTTAGTGAGAACTAGTCACAGTCAGAAAATCCACCCTGACCCTCACTATGGCATCTCGTCAGTGTAGGGTTCACCCCTTGGCCCAGGTGGCCTACAACTATACTTCCCTCACAAAACGCTGCCATTCACTCCTATTATGCACCTTTCTTCTTGCCTCTACCAAACTCACATTTCTCTCTTCCAGGTATTCTTTTACTGACTCAATCCACTTTTCTTCAGTTTCCCAGCCAGTCGATTCTCAGCACACCCACCACTATACATCCGCTTAACCAACCAACTATCATCCATCATTTCCACATGACCAAACCATCTCAACATACTTTCATTTATTCTCATTTACCCCTTTCTTCACACCACACAGAACTCTCTAATACGTTCATTCCTCATTTTATCAATTCTTCTCACACCTAACACACCCCTAAGATTGTCCATCCAAACACATTGTACTTTAGATCTATACCTATTATCCCAGACCATAGTCTCACTACTATATATTAATATAGGTAACAACATACCCTCATGTAAGACCCTAGCGCACTCAAGACTTAGTCCCTTTACATACACCAAGGATTTAATTGCACCAGACACCTTCTGGCCATTCACAACTTTCCTATTACACTCTGTATCATCCATTCCCTTTTCATCCAACATATATACTAAATATGTAAACTCAGACACTTGTTCCTGCTGCTCACCATCTAGCATAACCACAATGAGGACTGTCCTCACTCACAACTATAACCTTACTCTTATCTAAGTTTTCTTTCAAACCCCTCCTTTTACACACCCTGCCAAATCTCTCTACCAATCCTCTCAATCTATATAAAGATATCTATGTGCACATACCTACACCTATAATTTTTTTTTTAATTACTCTTTATTTTTATCCCTACTAAGCCGGTAATGCTTTAATTGCTGTTCCACTTCTAACAGTTATACTGTATTGTTTATATCACTGACAAATATAATAATAAGCTCAAAAGATTTATAGTTTTAATGGCATTAATTGGTGTTCCACTTCTAACATATATTCAACTAACTGATTGAATAAATTCAAAAGATTTCTAGTTTTTTTTATTAACCACAAAAACTTCCCATACCTTTACCATCCTGGGTTAGTGATGGGGTTAATAATATTAGAAGGTTAACCCACCACCTGTAACTTGTAATCAATTTCTTGTACTGTATTAATCTTGTACTGTATAAATCATCATGGGAAATAGTGAAGAGTGGTGTTCCACAGGGTTCAGTGCTGGGGCCACTATTGTTCCTCATATATATAAATGATTTAGACCAGCAACTTAAATGCAAGGTTTCTAAGTTTGCAGATGATACTAAAGTGGCCACCTCAGTTAGGAATAGTGAAGGATGCATAAAGATTCAAAATGATCTTGATAAACTTCTTGGGTGTGCAGGTAAGTGGCAAATGAATTTTAATAGTAAAAAGTGTAAGGTTCTTCACCTAGGTTACTCAAGTATAAAAGTTATAACTACATATGAATTGCATTGTCTAGTCTTGTTGATCAGTTAAGAATTAAAAGTGAATTTAAGCAGTAAATTAGTAAGTAGATAATAGTGTTTGGAAGCTAGGAAAATAAAGCATAAGATGCTAGGCATAATAAATCGCAATATTGTTTACAAGAGCAAAAGGAAGTAATAAGTAAACTATAATAACTAGCTATGTTAGGCAGTAATAGAGTATTGTGTGCACACGTTTGGGCCCCTTATTTAAAAAGAAACGACTTAGATATGCTAGAGAGAGTGGACAATGTAGATCAACAAGGATGATTTCTGGGTTTTGAGGGTAAGAGTATGAGGAGAGGCCTGAAGGAGTTAGGCATGGTTTTTCTGTAGGAAAGGCGATTTCCTCAGAGGGGAACCTGATACAAGTCTTATAGAAAACTATTTACATCTACTGATAATAAGGAGACCAATAAATTTTCATAGTAGAGAGTGGACAGGTGGACCAGGGGGCAATAATAAGAAAATTAAGAGAAAGCATGCCATCCTTGAATAAAAGAAAAGAATGCATCCAGTAATAGAGTTGTTAAATTTTGGAATGGCTTTGCCCGGAGGTTTTGTTGAGTGTCGACTCAATTACAACATTTAAGAAAAGGTTGGATGGGTACCTATATGGATGGGTTGGGCATCTTATAATATATTTAGATGAAGCCAAATTGGCGGGTTTTTAATTACGGTAGTTATTAATGTTAGATTGTGTGACCATAACTTAGTTATTAATGCATGTGGATGGTTTGTGTATTATATATATATATCATTATTTTTGACTAAGCTAAATTGGTTTTTTAGTTACAGTAATTTGACAATCCCTAGGGTGCTTTGTGGATTTGCATGAGCATGTTTGGTTAGTGGGTTGACTGGGACAGTCTTGATAGGCCCATGTGGCTTCTTACTGTCTCTATATTCTTAATGTCTTAATATTATATTTTTTATAAAAAAAAATTCAACACTGGTGACTGCAAATGTAGATGGATCTTGGGTCTCTTGTTGTTAAAAGTAACGGTGATCAAGGTTTGTAAGAAAAAAAAAAAAATATCAAATGTAGTTTGCTTTCCAGAGTCCAACTTTGGATTAAACTTGAAATGTTGATATCCAAACTTCTGTTGCTGATATCTTGTCTCTCTCCTAAACTCGTTGAACTTAAGCTCCCAAACTTGATCCCTGTTAAAAATAACAGTGACCAGGTCAAGGTTAGATAAGAATCCTTCCAATAAATTTTATCAATATAAAATTTGCATTTCTTTAATATTTAATAAGAACTTCAATTATTTAACTAACCCTAATTAGGGGATTGGTCTTCAATTTTGGTAATTGACATATCAAATCGGATGGGTCTTTTAAAGGATTATCAACTTCAGTATGTCTTCTTTTCCTATTTATTATCTTGAAATTTGTTATTGTTTTTCTTTCTTGCTTAATATCCTTTTCAATGAAAATGTTCTATTCTTTTCAATTATTTACTATGATCTTTTAATTCTTTTAAATAATTGTATTAATCTTCTTTTATATTCCAATAATATCAAAATGTTTCTTCTTATTTCTGCTTTTGGGTTTGGCCCCAAAGCAATACTCTTATTCAAATAGTTTGTCGCTTTTCACTTTTAACAAAAATACTCCTATATATATTTATTTTACTTTTATTTAACAAAGTTACAACTTTTTATATTTATTCGCTTGATTTTAAATACTCTTTTTGAATATGAAAATTATTTAACAAAATAGATACTCTTGTGTATCAAAAATCATTTAACATCATAAATACTCTGAAAAATAAAAGAATTGTAATACCATTTTAATATATATATAATGACATACTTTATATTCATAAATGGAAATTTATTTAGAATATATACCGGTATATAAGAAATAATATCAATACATAGGAAAATGATAAAAAAAAAATATTGGAATGTTAACAATGCCAAAAGTGCTTGCAAGTACTTTTCAAATTTTCAAGTACAAAAGGTGCAAGTACAAGTACAGTGGGTTTTTAGATATCTGGCAAAAGTATCATATAAGTAACTTATATATATATACAGTATATATAAATGTCAAGGCTTTGGGAATGCAAGTACAAGTACTCCAAAAATGTACTTAAGTACAAGTACTTGTACTTGATTCCAAGCCTGATATATATACTGTATATAATATATATATATATATATATATATATATATATATATATATATATATATATATATATATATATATATATATATATATATATTATATAAATATAATATATATATAATATTTATTATATATATATATATATATATATATATATAGTGCTGTTACCTAAAAAGGGCCCACAATTTTAAGTTTGGCAATAACTACTAAACTATTTAACATATATGAGTTTTAAAATAAGTTTTTAGATTGCCAGGTCCTATGTATGTTACCACATAAAATTTTTTGTTTTGCTTAAAAATTGTAAAAATTATTTAGACTCGAAGTGAAAAAAAAAAAAAGCCCGCTTTTTGCAAAAAGGGCCCATGTGTATGACAAAAAGGGCCCCACCCTTTTAACTCTTGCTTAGAGTTAATTTTTTGGTATTTATAGGTTATTATCTTGTTATTTAAGGTTTTTTGTGACTAAAACAGGCCAGAATTTTTTTTTTTTTTTTTTTGAATTAAAATAAAAAAAAATAATAAAAATAAAAAAGGTACCATTTTCCTCATTTTTTCAAAAAATCACCATTTGGGCTCAAACCCCTCATAACGCTTGGTCCGAGTTAATTTTTTTTTTGTGTTTTTTAAGTTATTATTTTGTTATTTAAGGTTTTTTTGTGACTAAGATATGAAGGAATTTTTTTTTTTTTTTTAAATAAAAAAAACTAAAATAAAAAAGGTTATTTCCTTAAATTAAACAAAAAATCCAAGTGGGCCAACTCTTAAATAACTCCTCTCTCCTCTCTCTCCTATATATAATATATATATGCTATATATATATATATATAATATATATATATATATATATATCTATATATAATATATAATATATATATATATATATATATATATATATATCTAATTATAATATATATACGGTAATATTACCGTATATATACACAAGAGTTTAAATAATAAAGATGGGCCCTTTTTACATAACATTAATGAAAAGTGGGCCCTTTTTACATAACAAAACTATTTTTTAGACAATATACTAAAGTAAACAAAAAATAAACAATATACCATGTTGTAAGGTATTATAACACATATACAGGCCAATTTTCATTCCAAAAAAAAGTGGGCCCTTTTTTGTCATACAAATGGGCCCTTTTTGATAGTCTTTTTTCGATGGTACCTGTGTGTTGATTGGCTGCACCCAATTTCTTGAACGGAACCTAACATATTTAATTCAATATTAATATAATTTTCTAGAGTTTAATGCAGTTTTGACTGGAAAAGTACCAAAATGGTTTTCCACGATCGTCAAAAGTAGGCGAAATTTTTAAAAAATTTCAAAAATTCCCAAAATTCAAAAATCGACTTTGAACCATTATAACACCTTTAAACATGCCATACTCCAATGGGTTAAATAAGGTCCGCAATTTTTTTCGCTCTAACACATCATATATACGGAGAATACGGGTGGGCCTTTTTTTTGCATAACAAAATTGTGGGCCCTTTTTAGGTAACAGCAACTATATTATACTATATATATTATCTATATATCTATATATATATATATATATAATATATATATATTAATATATATATATATATATATATATCTATATTATTATATATTTTATATATATATATATACTAATATATATATATATATATATATATATATATATATATATATATATATTATATAATATATATATAATATATATATATATTAATATTTATATATATTATATATTATTATATATATATATTATATATAATATATAGTATTATATTATATATATATTATTTCAGAAATTTATGGCATATGTCAAACACTTTTATTTTAGAACAATGGAGCCTTACAATAAAAGGAGGATTTTCAAACTCTAATGAACCTAAGTAATATATATATATATATATATATATATATATTTATATATATATATATATATATATATATATATATATATATATATATATATATATATATATATATATATATATATATATATATATATATATATTTTGTTTGAAATTATTTTGTATACTAGGCTAAGATTATATATAGTAAAAGGCTAAGCTGATAATCTTTTTTAGTCCTAGGGTAGTTGTAATTTTAATTAGGCTGTGATGTATTAATTGCCACTTTTTTCCAAAAAAAAATTTTCAGGACTGCTTTACAATTATTAATTAATAATATATATATATATATATACTGTATATATACTTGCCATATTTTTTAGTATAATAAAAAATATAATAATAATAGTAATAATAATTTAATAATAGGTGTGATTAATACAATATCATTAACCTTAATTTTATTTTCCCATGGGGTTCAAATAGTTTAGTACTAATCTCTCTTAAATTTAAAAGATACTCCTCATACCAGAATTCTTTGATTGATTATGCATTTTTTTTGGTTATTTTAATGTTGGTTCTAAAGTAATTTTTTATTAGTATCTTTCCGCACATTTTTATCATCATCCCTCAAAATTAAAGAAGAGTTTCAATTGAGTCTTAAAAGGAATTAGGGATGATGATTTCTGAATCTTTATACTCTTATTTGTATATTAATGAGAGGGAATTAACAGCATTTTCTGTAGATGACAAACCAATCAAAAATTCAAAATATGTCAACTTTGACCTACCAGTCACTTTATACATACAGTACATAGTTTTGATCTGGCATTCCCAAAATGTACCCCAATCAACTGAAGTATAAAGGTATTTTGACATGTTTTATATTATTTGCAGTTAGTTCATTAACAAACTCATTTAACCCTAGGGCCTTAGATAAGATACTATCAGTTTTGTCAAATGTTTGTGCATTGTCTGTGTAAATATAGTCTAGTATAGAATAGTAATTACATTAGCGTTGAAAAGCTAATAATAAATTTTGTACACATTTCAGGTATTAACTCAATGTGAATTGCTCTAATGCGAATATTTTAATAACAGTTTTATCATTATTATTAGTACTTCCATTTTTAACATAAAGATGTCTAGTAAAATCTATACCAACATATTTAAAGGGGTTGATCAATTGCATATGATGTTTAGGGATACCTGTATACTTGGGATATTTGAGGGCACATTCATTTATTTTTGGACATGTCATACAATCCTGTAATATCTTTTTCACTACAACTCTACCTTTTGGAATCCATAAACCTTTATTTCTTATATAAGTCAAAGTAGAGAACACCTAAATGTTGTGCTTTAAATGACAACTTTGAATATTCAAAGTTGTAAAATAATAAAACCTTGATAATAAAGTTGGATTATGTATGTCATATTTAAAGTAAGTGCAATTAGAATATTCTCCCTTTAGCCTGTAGGACTGTAGGATACCTTCATTGTCCAGAAACAAAATGAAATTGTCAACCAATAATGGTTCCTTACCTGTATTTACATTAGATTTTAAAAATGTAATTTCCTGAGTGAAATATGCAGCTTGTACAATTTTGATCCAGTAAATTATGCCTTTTTTAGGATCTTCTTTAGTTTTTTTACAAATTGGAACAAAGAGATACTTAGCAAATATTAAAATTGTCAAAATTAGAAAAATTGGTAATTTTTAAAAGTTCATTACAATTTAATTAAGAACAGAAAAATTCTTTAATTTAGATGGAAGACTTAAGTAAAAACATTTATGCCATTCATTTAAGTTTTCAAGCGACTGTGTAACCAAAATTGTAAGTTTTCAATTTTTTTTTTTGTAATAAAGGTTTTTTTTATTATATCAGATGGATTTTGTTCTGTGCTGACATAGTGGAATACAAATTTTAGTTTATATTTAACCTTTAAATTATTTATGAGCACTAAAATCTTTGATACAATTGTTAACATATTTAGCTCTTGCTTTAGTTTCACCAGTCATGATCCAATTCAATACCACTTGCGAATTGGTGCAAATATTTATATAAATACTCAAATATAAAATTTGAATAAGCTTCCAAGATGAAATATATTATATTATATATATTATTATTATATATTATTATTATATTATATATATTATATATATTATATTAGATAAATAGAGATTGATTGTCATTGATGTTGCTTCCATAAGGTACAAACCTATAAGCAAGAGTAGAGCTGTCATAAGATATGTTTAACCCATAGGATTTATTTTCATTAATTAAAGGCTTGTCTGGCAAAAGCTTTAAGGTTTCTTTTTAACTTTTCCCAATTTTGTTTATAATTTTTATAGGTAATACATTGTTCCAATCATATTTCATTTGCCAGATGGTTTTAAGCACTAATTTACCTTTAACAGAGATAGGTAAGGCTAAATTTAAAGGGTCAGATATTGTTGAAATTTTAAAAGCTAACCTTTCAGTGTTACTATTATCCTTAAATTTAATAGAGGACACATGTAGAAAATCATTACTTAAATTATATTGATAACCAAACACTTTCATACACACACACACACACACACACATCCATGCCCCACTAGCACTTTATCTCTTTCTAATACTTCTCTGACTCTCATAATTATAAATTTTTCCAAGATCTGAGTAAGTAGCCTCCAAGCTTCATCCTATCATAAGCTAAGTTATGCTAATTTATTAATTCATCTGCTTTACTACTGGAGAAAATTAGATTATCTACATAAATGTTAGAAGACAAGATTTGTTTACGCTTATTATTTGGAAGATTGGCAGATTGCTGCTGTTTCTATTTTTTTTTTTTTTTTT
>JABUQX010102017.1:37500-45000 GCA_015478945.1 Trachelipus rathkii | reverse complement strand
GTGTTAGACTGATGGAGAATGAAGGGTGCCCTGCTTATCGTACGTTGTTGATTTGGTTCTGTGTGGCAAATCTAAAGAAAGTTTGAGAGGATTGGCAACTGGAGGTTTGACATGGTGTGTAAAAGGAGGGGTTTGAAAGTAAACGTAGATAAGAGTAAGGTGATGGTAGTTAGTGATAAGAGTCTGGCGGTGTGAAGTCATGTTAGATAGTGAGCAGTTAGAACAAGTATCTAAGTTTAAAATTATTTAGCTATATGTTGGATGAAAAGGGATGGATGATGCAGAGTGTAGTAGGAAAGTTGTGAATGGTAAGAAGGTGGCTGGTGCAATTAAATTCTTGGTGAATACAAAGGGACTAAGTCTTTACTGCTCTACGGTTTTGCATAAGGGTATGTTGTTACCAGAGTTAATCTATAGTAGTGAAACTATGGTGTGGAGTAAGAGTTATAGATCTAAGGAACAATCTGTTCAGGCAATTGGGGGGGGGACAATTTTTTTTTATTTCCTTTTTTTTAAAGAGGGTTGAATTGTGAGAAGAATTGATTAAACGAGGAATGAACGTGTCAAGGAGTTGTGTAGTGTGAAGAAATGCGTAAATAAGAGAATTAACGAGGGTGTATTAAAAAGATTTTGTCATATGGAAAGTATGGATGATAGTCGGTTGGTTAAGCAGGTGTACAGTATAGTGGTGAGTATGCAGGAAATCAACTGGCTGGGAGACCAAAGAAAAAACATATTTAGTCAGTTAAGGAATGTGAGAAGAAAGGTGCATAATAGGAGTGAATAGAGTATAGTTCTGGACCTGGCCCAAGGGATGAACCCTACATTGACTAGTTAGCATAGTATTATTATTATTATTATTATTATTATTATTATTATTATTATTATTATTATTATTATTATTATTATTATTATTGATACACACGTACAATAGCGTAATTTCCTTTTACAGTCTCTGGTAGGACCAGTCTTATACCGTATATTTTTAATCTTGCCCACTTTAATGTACTATGTCTTTGAGTCCTTTCATTTTCTTCCTTTGTCCTCCTTTTTTCTTGTGTTGAATTTTGTTACTTCTTGCTATTCTTTTTTGCTTTATATATTTCACTTGATATACACAATACCCAATTGCAATATATAGAAAACCTAATGAAATTCCCCCACTGCCAATATATAAATATATAAATATATAAATCTAAAATATAAATCTCAACAAAAATACTGTAAAAGTTCCGATTTCCCCCCCCCCCTACAGAATGATACTTTTCTTCCTTTTTGTTTTAATCTTCCTTGTAGTTTTAAACATTTTTTTACTTTCTTTCTTTTCTCTTTTCTTTTTTTATTTGAATGTCAAATTTCTAATAATTTCATACTACTTATTACTGTTGAACACCATGGATTAATTCTGTAATAAAATTCTAATAGTAAATTGAACTTATTTTATGTAAACCTGCAGTACATTTATTATCAATTATTATTATTATTATTATTATTATTATTATTATTATTATTATTATTATTATTATTTTATTATTATTATTATATATTATTATAGAAATTATATATCAGCTTCTAATTTAATGTGAGATTTACAAGCCTTTTCCAATTTCCTAACGGTATCAACCGCTTCATGATTGACTTTTTTAAGGACTATTCTAGAATAGAATAGAACAACAGCTTACTGAACTTTTAATCTAATATTTCGCCTGGCCACTTCAGGCATCATCAGAGACGAGTTCAAGACTTAATTTAACAATTTGATAAACACTATAAAAAAAAAAAAAAAATGTTATTTAAATATAAATGTGAAGTAACAAATTAAAGTTTTATAACTAACGTAAATCTAAAATCCTTAAAAAATAATTATATCAACAGAGAGATTCTATCTAGCCAAACCTATAAAAAAAATATTCCAAAAATTTTCCATTTATTGTATTGATGTTTGATAATGGGATTGTGCTTTTTGATTAAGAGCGATTCAGCCACCTCAATTCAAAAAAATTTCTGCTCGCTCGTTGTAGTATGTCAAAATTAGAATGTCGAGATTGGGTTCTGGGGAGTTCCGTGTTCGTTTTTCAAGTGTTCAAAGATCTTACTAGCCCTGTATCTATGTTGTGAGACACGAATTTGAGAAATTATAGTATACCGATGTAAGAGGCATTACAGCATCTTTATTACAGTGAAATTGGTATACTACATGATTCACATTTTCCTTAGTCCTACTAGCTCTTTTCAGAAAACATAGAAGAAAAGTTTAATCAGTGGCTTAAAGTAACATCTAAGTTTTTAGGTATTTCTTTCGTTAGATTTGGACTTGATGTGATATTGAATTATTTTCTTATTAACCTGATATTTTCATAATTAAATCTATCTATCGTTTGCGATCTGAAAAAAGAAAGTCAAAGTATCCTTATTATCTTCTGCTTTTCCTTCGACAATTTAAAATTTATAAAGTTTTAAGATTTATATTATATATTTGGGGAAAATTATTAATTAGCAAGATTCTGTTTAATTCTTGAGAGCTCTCGTCAAAAAGTTTCCAGTCAGAGCAAATGCGGTAAGCTCTATGCAGTAAAGTTTTAATTAGAGCGATTTCCTAAGTAAAGGGTAAGTGTGAACTGAAATTAGTATATAGGCCTTTGTCAGTAGGTTTGACGTAAATACTTGTGGTGAGGGTTCAAAGGATGTAAACTCTAAGAAATGAAGGAAGTATTTTTCTGATTTTTTCCAAAATTAAATTTAGGACACTTAAATTTTGGAGTTCATTAATAAAGAGCTTAACATCTTCTTCACGTTTGAAGACCACGAAGGTGTCATCAATATGCGACATGCAGAAGTCAGCGAACGTTGGTCCAAGCGGGGAACCCATGGAAACACCATCCACCTGATAATATGCTTTTCCATCGAATTCAAAAGGAGCCATAGTAGTGCATTTGATTAAAAGATTTTTTAAAACAGATTTATAAATATTGGGAGGTTGTAATGAAGGATGGTTGTAAGTTCAATCTAATATTATCTCAATTGTATCTCTCACAGGTACGTTTGTGAATTAGCTTTCAACATCTAAAGAATAAATCTTGTCAAGTGGTGTTAAATTTTCAAGATCTAATTTAAGTAAAAATTCTTCAGTACTTTTAACCATATTTCTTGGGTCAATGTACGGACGGATAATGTCATTTAACATATTGTCGGAAGCGTCTGCAAGTTTGCGTGTTCAGGATAGGTCTTAAGAGGGGGTGGGGGCTTCTCTGAATTTTTTGTAAATTTTCGGAAGACCATATAAATGGCCGTTGTTGTAAGAACCGATTCTTCGAATTTTTATTTTAATATTATTGACCGTAATTTGGCGAGATAAACCATTAATTGATTTTTTCAGATCTCTTTTTACTATTTAGAAATTTTTTAAATTTTTTATCTGAAATTATATGGATGAGTTTCCCAAACAAATCTTATTCTAAAAAAACTCCTCCTCCTTTATCAGACTTTTTAATCACTATTTCAGTATTGTTCTCAAGAGATAAAATGGCTTCTTTGTTGGCACTGGAAAGTTGATTATGTTTATCTTTAGTGATGTGAGAACCAAAATATTTTAGTTTAGTTTTAAATGTTTCGTTGTCGATTATAGTTATATCTACTTTTCTCTCATGAAGCAATATATTGTTCTTTAAAGTTTCAATTTCTATTTGCCTCTGTAGCAAATCTTCATATTTCGGTAAACTATAATTTAGGCCTTTTTCCAGTAGATCATTTTCAGCTATAGATAAATTATAATTAGGTTATTATTATTATTATTATTATTATTATTATTATTATTATTAGCAACTGATCTCTCCGTGCACAAATATCATCGAGACAGACCAAAAGAATTATGTTGTTTGTTGGTTGATTCTGGATACAGTTTTACTCATATTATTCCTTATATACAAGGAAAGAAGGAGAAAACGGCTCTATGTCGCATTGACATTGGTGGGAAGATCCTTACAAATCATTTGAAAGAAATTATATCCTACAGGTGAAGTCTTTTTCATAATAGGGTAGTTTTGCTTTTTTTTCAAGTAGTTATTCAAAAAACAGTATAATATACTTCTCTATACTTTTTTTTTACTTTCTCACATTTAATTTTTTTTTTAATAAATTTCTTTCCCTGTTTTTCTATTGTAAAGACAGCTGAATGTTATGGACGAGACCTATGTGATCAATCAGGTAAAAGAAGACTCATGTTTTGTGTCTTCAGATTTTATGGCAGATATGAATATCACACGCGAGAAGGGTGAAGACAATACCATCCTTAGAGACTACGTTCTTCCGGATTTTACAACCATTAAGAGAGGTTATGTGAGATCGAGAGAAGAATCCAATGGGAAGGCTCCCAATGGGGAACAGGTGAGTGATTCTGCTTTCTTACATAAATCGGGATGTTGAAGCTGAAAGTAAAAATATTCTCCCGGAAGAGTTTAAATCATTAAATTCATTTTGTTTATCCAGAAATCAAAAATCTTAAAAATTAACAAATATATCTAATGCAAATAGAGGTAAAAATTCACACCACGAACTTTTCCCCTTTTTTGAGGAGGGAATATTCTATGGAAAGAAACTTCATTCAGATTTAGTAGATCCTTAAATCACTTAAAGCTGAATCTGATCAATTTTATTGGTAGAAATAATTAGCCAATCACCAAAGTGAGCTCACTGTGCGACTTGTAAACGATTGTCAAAAGTGAGTGCAAAAATCTTCTAAGTTTGAAGTTTCTAGGACGTAATTGGGATAATCTTATGTCTTCAGTAGTGAATCGTGATGTCACGCTCACTGAATGGGAAGAAAAAAGCAGTATCTGTAGCTTAACTCAGTTTCTGAACGCAGCCTAGGGTCTCTTAAGAATTTAACCCGGAATCTTCATCATATGTTGCAATTCTTGTGTATGCAATTACGGGTATAATTTCAAGTTTCAATCAAATAGTACTAATAGTCAAGCACATTGTTGTACTAAGTTATATCAAGTATTAAATAACGTCTCATATGATGACAGCCTGTCATTTTTTATCTGAATCTGAATTTTTTTTTTTTTTTACAATCTTATCTTTGTCTTTCTACCGAGATTAAGCCTGTTGTATCAGATATAACGGACCTGAATCTCCCATTTCTTACATTTAGTCTCAATGTTGGAGCTCTAACCCAATAGCACGGCTTCGCAGTGTGCAGCGACTGCACCTGTACACAATCTCCCCACCCTCACCCACCCCCCAAATTTTTTTTTAAGTATTTACTTCTTTAAATGAGTAAACTCTTTGTAAGAATAAATGATTTGATGTAAATCGGAACTTGGTGATTATCATGTATATAACACCTTGAAGCAATTTTCATAATGCTTCTGTTCTAGTAGACTAACTTAACAAAATTAAGCTTTGGCAACAACTAAGGTAGAAAGAACTTTCAGATTTACTAGTATTTTAAAGTAATTTCGCCACTTATGTAAAATGCTTTGATCTACACAACCTCTACCACTTCCAAATGCTCCTTGTTCTTCGCCAATCAGTCCCTCAGTCACTCGATGCACTTTCAACCAAAATACCAGCATACTCGTATATCTTCCTTTCAACACGATTAACTAATTTCCCTATAGTTCTACAGTTCCTGTTATCTCCCTTACCCTTGTATAAGGTTACTATTACTGCTCTTCAATTCTTCGAAACCTTACCCTCCATAAACGCTTTGTTTCACGACTTCCATATTCAGTCAATTACAATCTCTCCTCCATTCTTGATCATTTCACCAGTAATTCCATCTATACCTTCGGATTTATGATTCTTCAACTTTCTCACTCCACCTATTACCTACTAATTACCTCAATAACTAATTGCTCTCCCAATTAATTCATCCAAAAAATACCTATTTCTTCTTACTCAGTCAAACCCACACACATTCACTATCACCTCTTCATTACTGTTAATGTTATGCATATTTTCGAAGTGTTCCCTCCACACTCTTCTCACATCCATTTCATCAGTCACGAAAGTGACATCCCTATTTATTATTCCATGGAGATTCCCCTTATTTTCTTTCTTAACCTTTCGTGCTTCTTTCAAAATGAGCTTCCTATTTCCTTGTAAGTCCCCATTCATCCTCCTCCCAAACTGTTCATTTACCTCCATTTTGTTCCTCCTACGTATGCAACTTTGTCTTCCTTTTTCTTTCCTCCTCCTCGTGCAAATGCACGTTTCTTTTAAGACCCCATCGTTGGCTATTAGCACATTCTACCACACTTCTCCTTTTTGCTTTTAACCGTTCTCATCACTTCTTTATTCCTCCATTTACTATTGACATTCTTACTTCCTACTTTAGAACATCTATATACTTCTCTTTCACTACTAACAAAGGCTCCCTTCATTTGTGTCCAGATTTGTTAAGTTTCATCTTGTTCACATTCAACTGATTTATTTGCAAATGCTCTCACATACTTTTCCTTATAACCTTGTTCACTTAACTTTTAACTTTTAATTCTCCACACTTTCTTCTCCCTTATCTCTTTCCTTTACTTTCATGCCCCCACTAACTTAATCTTACATAAAACAACATAATGATCCGATATTCCCATCCCAACCCTCTCACTGATTTAACGCCCATCACATACTTCTACATCTCCTTCACCAACATAAAATCAATCATACTTTTTTCACTTCGATACCATCTCCACCAACCTTAACTCTCTCATACTTATAAATACTCTTGTGCCCGAAGAATGTAGAATGTATTACTTACACACATACCTCTCTCATCACAGAAATCTATCACCTTCTTACCATTCTCATTTTCTCCAGCATCCCAATTCCGAAACCTGGGAAGGTCCCAACTCCTACTGACAACCATCGACCCATCTCTTTAACTTGCAACACATGCAAGTTGATGGAGATAATCGTGGCTTCCCGCCTCCTTCCTACATTTAACAGCAACACGCACTTTCTGACTGGGATGATTTCCTTGTCCCTGCTGAGAGAACGGCTCATGTTCTCCTTATTATTCCGTATTCAGGTCCCTGCTTCCTCAGCCTTGTCGCTCTTAATCGAAAGTTTCCTCCACAATCCTGCATATTGGCCGTTGCGCAACAATTTCAACAACAGTAATGCAAAATGGATTTATCCTCCCCTACTGTCTCTTTCGGGATACGGTTCTTAACCAAGCCTGAGGCACTTCCGGCGAAGTTGAGGGGGTTCCTTTATGTCTCGTAAAGAGATCTACAATGATTCGAGACCTGCCTACACTGATGGTTCCAAGACGGATAGCGGAGTGGGAGCATCAGCTGTCTTCCCAGATCTCTCCATTTCCCTCACCTTGCCGACCTATGCGTCCATATTCTTAGCTGAGCTGATAGCGCTAGTTATGACTGGGCAAAATTAGCAATATACCACCCGAACGTCATTATACCATATTCTCGGACTTTAAAGGCGTTCTTTTGGCATTGCTCGACCGGTCAACAAGAAATGCTTTGGTGTTACCTGTCCAAA
>JABUQX010102017.1:7500-32500 GCA_015478945.1 Trachelipus rathkii | reverse complement strand
CTCGGCTATTAATACTAAACCAATCACTTTGACACCATTTTATTCTTACACACGGCCTCACTATCGTCATCATACTTTTGATTTCCATTCAGAAGCCTACCACCAACACTATATATCACTAACCACCTAGCATAGAGCTTCCCTATACCATATCAATACCCTGTTGCAATCCATAAAACTTAAATAATTTATTCTTCTTCTCCCTAATTTTCTCTATCATTGCTTCAATGTATAAAGATTTTGATCCACACATCCTCTACTACTCTAAACGCGCCTTGTTCTTCACATCATCCGGGCTGTACTGCAGCGCAATATTTCGACCCAAAATAACCAACATATATCTTCCCTATAACACTCCAATAAACTAAATTCCCCTATAATTTCTACAGTTCCTTTATCTCACTTACCCTTATATAAGGGTACTATTACTGCTCTCCTTTCATCTTTCGGAACTATACCCGCCATAAACGCTTTATTACACAACTTCAAGATCCAATCAATCAAAAACTTCCTCGTTCTTGATCATTTACCAGTAATTTCATCTATACCTGCAATTTACCATTCTTCAACTATCGCACTCTACCCATTTCCTCTCTTTGCTAATAACCTCATCCCAAATACCTATTTCTTCTTGCACATCAAACCCACACACAGTCCAACTATCACCTCTTCATTACTGCCAATATTATTCAGATTTTGGACGTGTTCTTTCCACATCCCCTCACATCCATTCATCAGTTACAAAAACACATCCCTATTCATTATTCTGATCAGGTTTTACGATATCTAATTTTTAACCTTTCGCGCTATCCTTCCAGAAGAGCTTCTATTCCTTGTTTGTCCCCATTCATCCTCCTATCAAAACCAAACAGAAACTGGTGCTGAAGTTTTGTGTAAGTATCTTTTAGATTTCTTTTACTCCTTAAACAAGTCCAGCATCTTTCTTTGAAACTTCATCATGGCTTTTAGTAACATTCAACCACGCCTTTTTTTTTTTAACTTGTAACTTTTTTAGTTTTTCACCTCCACTCACTGTTAACATTTGTACTTCCTACTTTAGCACACCACCATACTTTTTTTGCACTGCTAACAATTTGCTTCCAGATTATTTAGTTCAGCTTGTTCACATTTCAAATGATTTAACTTGCGAGCGTTCTTACATATTACCTTATTACCTTGCTTCACGAAACTCTTCTCACTCTTATTTTTACCCTCTTCCTTCCGTATCACCTTCCTCTCATCCACAAGTCCCACTAACTTAATTTTACATAGAACAACGAAATGATTCGATAATCCCATTTCTAAACACCTCACTGATTAACATCCAACATATACTTCAACCATCTCCTTCTTCACAACACAAATCAATCATACTTTTCACTTCGATACCATCTTACTTACACTAACTCTAGTACATATTATTAACTTATGATACTCTTGGTGTTTAAAGAAAGTAGTACTTACACACATACCTCTCTCCCTCGCAAAACACATACCTTCCTACCATTCTCATTTTCTCCCGACACCCCCAAATCACCTGTTATACCATCCTTTTTTTTAATTCATACTATATTATATATATATATATATATATATATATATATATATATATATATATATTATATATATATATAATATTATATATATATATATATATATATATATATATATATATTATATATATATATGATATATATAATATATTATACATGTATATATAAATCTGTTATTTAATGAGTCAATATTTGGCCTAGAAGGGGTATGGTAATATAAAACACCTAATATACATAAAAAGAGGTAATTTTAATAAAACAAAAAAAAACATTTTGTTTAAAAAAACCGTTTTTTTTTCAAAAAAAAAAAACAAATTAAAAAAAAACCCGTTTTTTTCACAACCCTACACTTTGACCTATGTTTCACCACACATTAGTCCTTCTCTCTATAATACACACCTTCTCTCCTATTGGTAAACTGACCACAACCTTATATCTATTAATTTTAATACTTTCTCTCAACAGCTCATCCTGCCCTGTGCGTTCTTTCTGGCACTTTGATCGGCGATTGGGGGCTTTGCGCTGCTTCTACGCTAACTTATAATTGGAATGACTGCTTTCCTATGACCTTCGGATTTCGCCGACAAGGTGGGAGCTGTTCGTTGATGGGATGAGCAGGTTCATTCTTCTTCAACTAAATCTTTCTCTCCTATAATCCATGGTCGATTCGTTAATTGTTCTTGGCCATTCAGGCTAGAGAAGATGCGTATCGGGGGTGGAAAATTCTCGTTTCCTATCACTCTCGCTATTCATTCAGCTAGAAATCGTTGCAGGACACTACTCTTCGACGAGCAAACGAACTTTTCATCAAACGAAGTGCGCTAACCTCCTGTTTCTACTGACAAATCTTTCTGCCTCTTGCAAAAAACATCTCCAACAACTTCGGTAAATCTACCTTTCCTCCTCTATTCGATTTTCTGATGGTTCTTGTTGCTAACTCTCCAACTGACAAGGCAATCTCTTCGGGCCTCCTATATTTCTCTAACTCAACCCTGGACGATTCTGGCATTCCTCTTCTCCTTCTCTTCTCAGGTTCCCTATGTCTCTTCCTGAGATTACATTTGATCGGTGCATGGGCTCCTGAAAATTATGAACTTAGGAAGCGGGTGGCCCCGGTGGATTCCTCCCCGATTTTAGGAGTGTGCTTCGTGCTGGCCCCTCCCTTCGTTCAACTATATTTTCTCTATGCCTCAATACGTAGCACTTTCCACTCAGTGTGAGCTCATTCAACCTATGCCGAAAAAAGGAAGCCGCTCTTATCGCTTCTACTATCGCCCTATACTCAAACCCTGATTCGATCTAAGATCTTTGTGAAACCCTTTTCTCAACTCTCATTTCTTTAGACATCTGGAATCTCATTCCCTTCTTCGATCCAGTACGGCTTTCGCGCTTCAGTCTTTCTTCGCTTGATGTCTCCCTCTCCTATCTAACAGAATTTATGGTTTTCCACCCTCAGAAATTACGGGGACTTGCGTGGTGGCGCTTACAATCAAAGCATTTGACCGGGTATGGCACGCGTCACTGGCTCTCCAAGCTCCCCTCCTTTGGATTTCCCTCTTCTCTTTGCTTAACTATGTCTAGCTTTCTTTCAAATCGCTCAATATCGGCTGTTGGTTGATGGGGCGACTTTCTTCCTTTTTTCTGTCAATAGTGGTGTTCTCAGGGTTCTGTCTTATCTCCTACGTTTTTTCTGCTTTCATTAATGATTTTCGTCTGCACATCTAACTTCTATCCACTATATGGCCGATGACTCGGACCCTCATTCTTCAAACTCATTTCAATTCTGCTCCTTCTTTTACTTCTAGATCTGCCTCTCGTCTTAATCTTTCCGATTCCATTCTCGCTGATCTGGATAGAATTTCGGGTTGGGTCGTCTCAACTTGTGAATTAATTCTTTAAAAAACCCAAACTTCTACAAATCTCCCTCTCTAAGACCCTATCTAACTTTCCATCTCTTCGACAGGTTCTCTCGTCTCTCCGTGACAAATATAAACATCCTTGGCCTTAACATAAACAAAAAAATGTCTTGGAAACCTCACATCACAATGGTTGCTTAGGGGGCCCCTCAAAGAAATGGGAGTTCTGTTTAGATCTGCGAGACTTTTTTTCTCTTCACAGTTACTCCAGTTATACAGGGTGGGGTCCGCCCTTGTATGGAGGTCTGCTCTCAATCTGGGGGGCTCAGGTCACCCGCTTTGGGCATAGGTCGAGTCAAAGTAAAAAGACTTTTAAACTGTCCTGTACTTTCTAGTTCACTTGACCCTCTTTTCTTTGCGGCATGATTTGGTGCTTTATCTCTTTTCTTATAGGTACCGCAGCGGCAGGTTTGCTCGAGGGAGCTGCACTCGCGTTGCGCCTCCTTTAAGACGCCTCGCAGCACAAAGGGGTGCTGTGTCGGCACACATGAGTTTTGTGTTGAGTTTAGTAACTCCAATAGTTCGCTGCGGTGCCTCCTTCTTCCTGTCACCTCTGTTCTGTGGACATCTCTTCCATCTTCTTGTTTCTCTTCCTACTTCTCTATCAAAGCCCCGGTCTGTGCTCATCTGGTTTATTTGCGTTAGTTGAAATTTAGTTGAGTGTAACACCCCCTCCTTGATAGGGCTTTGCCGGTGAGCCGGGGTGATAACTGTTAAAAAAAAAAAAAAAAAAAAAAAAAGGTATATTAAAACATCTTCAAACACTATTTCGTGCCAATTTCCCCCCTTATATCGGTGACTTTTCATCTAGGATTGACAATGCAAGACCACACAAGGCCCACTGTGTGAACGACTACCTTTAGACGGCTTCAAATTACGGTGTTGGAGCGGCCATCATACTAGTCCGGACCTCACCCCAATCACACATTTGTGGGATATCCTGAACATCGGATCCGACAGCTGCAACCCCCCTCCACGGCCTGCCGGACCTGCGACAGGCACTGCACCACGTATGGGATCAAATGATGTCCAGGACATTCGCCCACTCATCGAGAGCATGCCAGGACTGTGTCAGGCAGTCATCCGTTCCAGAGGGGTCATACACGGTATTGAGACAGACCAACACCCCCGCGGCGTCGCACGTACTTACCAAACATATGTTGTGTTTGCAGCGCGAACCTTCGACCCTACTGCGGACCTTTGCTGCGTTGCCTCAACACGATCAACCTACGTGATATATATATATAATATAAATATATAGTATATATATATATTATATATATATATATATATATATATATATATATTATAATATATATATATAATAATATATATAATAATATAATATATATATATTATATTATATTATATATCTTTTCTTTCATATATATATATATAATATATTATTATATATATATATATTATATATATATATATTATATATATATATATATTATATATATAATATATATATTAATTATATATTATATAATTATATATATATATAATAATATATATATATCTTCTCTTCTTCATCTACTTTTTTCCCAGATTGGGGGTAAGAGCGCTACAAGCATCGGAAAAGAAAACAGTAGGAGAACATATGTACCAAATGTCGAAAAGAAAGCCCAGCCCCTTTACCGCCCCCTCTGTACATTAATTAGTGAGAACTCGTCACAGACAGAAATCCACCCTAGAGCTTCATGGGACGGCGACGGACCCTCACTATGTCTTAAATCGTCAATGTAAGGTTCATCCTTGGCTAGGTGGGCCACAACCAGCCCCCATTACAAAACCCGCCATTTTCTCTATCATGCACCTTTATTCTCGCCTCTGCAACTCACATTTCTCTCTGCAACATTCGTTCACCGACTCAAATCCACTTTCTCTTCGGTCTCCCAGCGGTCGGTTCCCAACACACTCTTCCACTATACATCCGCTTAACCAACCGACATCATTCATCCTTTCCACATGACCAACCATCTCAACGTACTTCATTTATTCTCTCATTGTACCCCTTTCTTCACACACAACACAACTTCTCTAATACGTTCATTCCTTCATTTTTAATAATTCTTCTCACACCTAGCATGCCCCCAAAGATTGTCATCTGAACACATTACTTTAGATATATTACTTCTTATTCCAGGACATAGTCTCACTACCATACAATAACACAAGGTAACAACATACCCTCGTAAGACCCTAGGGCATCAAGACTTAGTCCCTTTACATTCACAACGTTAATTGCACCAGAACCTTCCTGCCATCACAACTTTCCTACTAACACTCTGCATCATCCTCACCTTCTCATCCAACACATACCTAAAATTTTAAACTCAGACACTTGCTCCAGCTGGCTCACCATCTAACATAACTTCCACACTTCTGGACGGACTGCTCCTCCTCATCACCAACCGGTATAACCCTCCGCACTGGTTCCTCTCTCCTTATCATACGTTATCACTTATACAACAACTCCATGCCTACTGTACATACCTGCCAACACCTCTCTCTAACCAATCCTCTCAAACTCTCTTCAGATTCGCCACACAAACCAAATTCATCGCATATAATAGGTAGGCACCTTCCACTCTCATCTCTATTCTCCAATCATTCTAACACCATTTTCCTCTCACCTCTCTCTCATCACCCCAGCCATATACAAATTGATAACAAGGAGATATAACAAAACCCTGTCTCACTCCGCTACTAATCCTAAACCAATCACCTTTACCACCATTTATTCTTACACACGTTCACTTCTCGATAATATACTTTTGATTCCCATATATATATATATATATATATATTATATATATATATATATATATATATATATATATATATATTATATATATATATATATTTATTATTATATTATATATATATAGTATAATATATATAATATATTTTATATATATTATAATATATATATAATATATATATATATATATCTATATATATATAATATATATATATATATATATCAGTTAATCCGGTTGAACAATGAAAGATTTTCAATTCCTGAACTCCTTTTCAATCCATCTGACGTGGGTATTCAAGAAATGGGTATCAGTGAAGCAATCATATATTGTATCGAAAAATGTCCTGAAGAAACTAGGCCACATTTATACAAGTATGTAGATAATTTTTTTTATTAATATAAGGATATATTAGAAATGCATGTAAATTGAACTAACTGTTTACGTTGGTTGGGTTTTTCTTCTTTTTATATTTTATGATCCCTCCTTGGCCGTGATTGGTGGCAAGAGTTAAAAAAAAAAAAGGCAAATTAATAATTTGTATAACTTCTGCATTTATGCGATGTTAAGATGGATGTTGTAGTTTGACTTGCGAAAGTTTAAGAAACGCTGTTGATATGTACATCGAGAAAATGAGAGAGAAAGAATGCATGAATCTTTGGGTCACAATTGCGTAATTCAACCTCATTCTTGGTTTATGAGTTTTTCTGCATGTATGAAAGGTAGAAGTAATAAGTGATCTCGAAATTTTCCTTATTTATAATATAAATTTCGACATTACTTTATTTGTGTGTTAGAAGAGATATTTTTACCGTTCATGTATATAGACAGCATTTTGCTTGGGACGCAAAATCAGCGGGTGGAATGAAGGTGTGAGTGATGTGCTTCGTGTACGGAAGTTCTCTTTCGTATTCGTGATCGGTTTGCCTCTCTCTTCCCATAAGGGAAGTAAAACTTGTTTACGGTTACTCAAAGAATTTTTTTTTTCACCTTTTCAGAAATATTTTGCTGACAGGCGGTAACTGCAACATTCCAGGTTTTAGAGACCGCGTTTTTAAAGATGTTCGTTCAATGGCCCATTCCGACTATACAGTGAATGTTACTCTTGCGAAAAAGTAAGGAAACCTTAAGACTAAAAAAATATTTGGTTTATTTTCTTTTTTCAATCTCTAACGATTTCTATTATTATTTTATAAATATTACATGCTTATAATTGTGAAATATAAATTTATATTTTATTTGTCAATATGCTTGTGTATCTTGAAAGATTATTGAATTTTGTATTGTGGTTTAAATTGTCCAAGACTAGAGAAGTAGATTTATTCTTTGAATTACTAATATATACTTTATTTCCTTTTAGCCCAAGCACTTATGCATGGAACGGAGGAGCAGCTTTAAGCAGGTCTTCTCAGTTTCCAGAGATGTTGGTAACTCGTCAAGAGTGGGAAGAAAATGGCTATTACATATGTGAAAAGAAGTTCAACGTTTAATAAATGAAATCGTATTTTGAAAATGTTGGTGAATGTCTTGAACAAGATTATTCTCTTCACATGAGTCATTGTCTTCTTTTGGTCTATGCTTGAAGAGACGTTCAATAGAAGTGTTTCCCAAATCTAGAGAAGAACGTTCTCTTCAATTGAATTAATCAAATCATATGTTAATATGATTTAAAAAAGTATTGAGAAAGTTTTTAAATTGATATGTATATATAGAGAGAAATGTATATACCAAATCTTGAAATAAGTTCTTATTTCGAACCTGAGTTTAATATATCTCTTACTAGTTTAAAAAGTTTGGTATTCCTAATTCCGCATCCACAGTTGTGTGTCTTTGTATTATTTTGACAATATCATAAATGTGTCCATATTCTAATTTTCGGTCTCATTTTCAGACTAGTTTATTGACCTATTCATATTTTTGGACCGCTTGATCCCACATATCTTGTTTTCATTATTTGGTCAATGATGGTATCTTTTTGATTTATAAATTTGCATTTATTTTTTTCTAGTTCTTTGTCAGTAATTGCAAATTTCGTATTATATATTTTCACCCCAAAACAAGGTAACAGCATCAAAGTAGCTCCTCCCTGTGATATTTATTAAAAAAATGCTTTTAACTACTTTAAATCATCGATCCACTCATATTCTTGTATCAGAGTATTGATACATTCAAATACAATATATCCCCACTGATTTGATATGATAATGCGAATACATGATCGGTGTGATTCTCAAAAAATAACCTAACTAAACTAATAAGAATGTTTATTATAATAAAGTTGTTACATAAATGTTTACATTGATAGTACTTGTCCAGGTTTATAAGGAACAAATTGAGATATTCGGTTTTAAGTAAACAGTTTTGTCTTTGCATACCAGCTTCAATCTTTCCTTCTAGATGGAAGCATTTTGCTCATTCATATTGTGCCAAAAAAAGGGGACACCTCTCAACCTTCTGTTCTTTTCAAAGTTTCCGAATCTAAAACTTTGGAAACATCTTAATCCTTTTAATTATATCTCGTTTCGCAAGTTTTGTTTTGATTCTCTTAAAGACCACTCGACAGATGATCCTTTTCCATCCTTTTAATTCTTAGTTCTTTTCTTCGGTATTTTGTGGAATTTTTTGTTGCTGTAATGCTTTCGATGATGTCTGACAGAAAGCATCTATTTCTAAACTTACTTTTTTGTATATATTCCTCTCTGTTGTAGGCGAACTTAAATCTATAAAAGTGGTGGTGCTCCAGGTTTTGATTTATCATTTTTCTACTTCTCATAAAAACTTTAATTTGTCGCTTCATCATTTATCTAATTTTTATTCCAATGACACCACCCTTCATTACTTTTCATTTAGAAAACGTTTCACTCAATCGAAATAACTGATGCTAGGAAGGTGTCCTTGGAGCAAGCTGACATCTGATACCTCGTAATTTTAACTGGGCAGAGAAAACATGATTGTTTATAATACATCAAATCCAATTCCTTGGGTGTATCTGCTAGACATAACCTTCCACAAAACTATTATTGTCACCTTCCAAAATGCATGTCTCGAATTTTCATGTTTATAATATTTTTATTTCTTGTTATCTATCCTAGAAGCATGACTTTGTTTCCTTCACTAAGTATGCATTAGGAGATTAATTGTTATGTGGGGCCTTCAGATCTTCATACCACTCCTGGTGGAGCTTAAGATTTTTCGCGTGTTAATTCTAAAACTATTGCTATCAAGAAGTTATATTTCATCTCATAATCCTCATCTTTTCTTTTGTATTTGTACAGGGTCAATAATTTAATCCATGTCAAAGGGTTTTATCCCTTTTAGTTGCTTATTCGATTGTTCATCTTTCCGATTTCCTCATCCGTCGGATCCGCTTGATTTCTTTACTTGTTATTCCGTTCCTCCAGCACGTATCTTCAAAACGAGGAGCTTTTGAGTTTCTTATATCATTGCTACTATAAGGGTCACTGCTTCTTTGAACTTTTTATACTATACTCTTCTGTTAAGGAGAACTTGTGCAACTCGTCTTTCAACGCAGTCTCCTCTGTCCGGCTTATTGACACCAGACTTGACCACTATGCTCATTCTTTTTTTTTCTCTACAGGGTAAAATCTGGAACACTATTTACCCCACCTTTAACTTGAATACTCTCAGACCTTTAATTTCAGGTCCCAATTAGTTTTCAATACTTACTTTAATTATATTTTAAGACAAAAAAAACTTCCTTTTAATGTGCTTTATCCCCTCAGAGGGTGACACGGGAGGACTACAGGAAATCGAACTTTAAAGCCGGCTATCCCAAACCAGCGCCACCTACGTGTTCGCTATTATGCAAAATGATGGACCTAAATTTAGGATATTTCGAGAATGTTCTTTCTGTTTTTTTTGGGAATGCCTTGAGTAATATCTTCAAAATTTATCAAATATGAGAAACTTGAAATGTATGTATATATTTCTTAATTATTTAAGAGGAGAGGATCATTTCTAAAGGGAAAGTCTGTGAAACCAAATCAAACCAAGAAGCTATTTATTTTTTAACTGAGATTTGCTTCCTATCAAAAAGAAGTCTTCCAGAAAAATTTGAATTTGAAATTATCCACAAATTTATTTAATCTGAAATTCTTATTGAAGTTCAAGCTTATCCCATCTATAAAATTAAAGAAATCTAAAAAAAAATTGTCAGTTGTAAATTACCTTTATTTGTAAAGTCGAATTTATTTATATGTATTAATTTTGATGATTGATCATAAATGGAAATATAGTTAATTAAAATGAATTATGCTAATAATTTGCACTTTATTTTAAAATATTAGTGACGTTTGTAGAAGAATTGTATTCGTTAAAAATTATTGATGCCTTCGTTAAAAAAAAAAAATCGTAAAATTTTAAGCACTATTATTTTAAGTAAAATTTTTAAACTAACATCTTTTGTACATTTTTGTAACACAGAGTATTTATTTTTATATTTTTAAATAAAGAAATATGAAAAATATTTTCTTTATCCTTTTTTAATTAATCTTAATTAAATTAATTACATTAAATTAATTTAATTACAATAAGCAAGTTTTATGACATACACCAGAAAAATGTTCCTTGTATAACCTGTTCTTATTGTAAACATTCTAGTACATACTGAGTTAAATATCTATATCTAAATCTTTATACCAACTATAAAATCTGATATTCCCGGTATATAATTATGGCCCGGTTTTACTAATATACCTGTTTAACAGTTTCTTGTTTTGTTCTTCAAATCACAGGCGTGAATTAGCTTGACAGTCAGTCTTCAAGTATACAATTTTTAGATTTTTAGGTTTTAAGTCAGTCCTATTAATTCTCGGAAATCAACACATACATCAATTATTAGTCTTTGATATATTAGTAAATTAAAAATAAGCGCAACAAACTTAAATGGTGACAGGGCTAATCTTTATTGTTATCATGTAGACGTTTTTATTTCGTAATGTTGAGGAAATGTTTTGAATTTTAAATATTAAAGGATTAATTTGTTTTTTTTTTTATTGAAAGACAATAAAACATTAGTAAAACTTATGCTCAAAGTGAAACTGTCACAGTATCTGACATGAATATATGTGCCACCTGGCAGACATAGTTCACTACTTAATACCTGTAGTCGGTATCGATTGTTATCTATTTATAATTTAACTTTGCTTACCGTACCTCTTAATTTCTAAACCTTTCCTCAATTTTCAAAGATATTTTCTGTTATTTTTCTTAGTTAATCCATCTGCTAATTGTATTCTTGAATTCATCGTCCACTCCACTGATTGAACCATCGCAATTATCCTATTTTCTCTTTTAAATTCGCTAATCTATTCTAAGTATCCTATTCTTAACCCCTTTTGTTGAATTGATGCTATCTTTTAAGGACTTGCAGTCAGTCATTGCTATTATTTGTTTAAGTTATTTTTATTTGGCTGTTAATGTCCCCAAAGATATTACATATATTCACACTCTGGTCCTAGTAGCCTCGACATAGCTCAAGGTTTCGCTGACAGTGAACTTAAATCTTTTAGCCTTTAGATTTCCATAATATGGGAAAGTATCGCGACGTGTCTTTTACTCTTTATAGCAATATCCTATCTGAGTTCTACCTCATTGTTATGTTGAAAAATGAAGCATCTGAATATACCTCCAAACGCATTACCTTCTTAAGCTTAGGTTTTCAATATGTACTTCTTCTCTTTTGCCTTTCTGCAACCCTTATTAAGTCATTATAGTTTTCCACTGTAGCCTCTTTCATATTTCTTCCTAGAAAACCCTCAAAACTTAAATCAGGACGAGTATTATGGACATCCAGTTTAATTTTCCGCTAACATAGATTATAGCAATGTCCTTCTTCTTCATTCAACTTTTTCATCCATTTTTTCTTGTTGTTTACAATTTCTTATTACTTAACTTATCTCTAGCTTAACTATGGAAGAACATACTGCGATTACTTCTCTTGCATCTACTTCTATTCCAAATATTTAAAAGCCTCACTTTATTTGACTTGCAATATACAATTCCCCTAATATTTGGAATAATCTTTTATGCCTCAACTCTTTATTACCTCATAAATGAGATCATTCACATGGATGGCAAATAATTTTATTATTACTTGACAATTACTTATCCCCATTAAATATGGTATTGTCTATTTTACTCCTTTTCCGCACTTTTATCAACTTCCACTACTAGACTCTGTACATTTTCTGGTCTGCGTTTTAAAGCCTGCATACAGCCTGTATTTTTTAGTTTCCAAACTTTAATAGTGTTGACCTCTTATTAATGAATATTGTTGTCAATACCTTCATCATTTTCCTTGCTTAGCAGGATCAGTACGAGGGATTTTATCCGGACATTCGTTCACATTTATTATGGGATAATATTAGAGAGCTTGTTAACTGCAAATAAGTTAAATTAATGCATGTATGTATAAAATACTAAAGATATAGTAATTCTTTTGGACGAAAACATTCTGAACTAGAGTAAAAATTTCCTTTGCTTTTCCATATCTTCGCACCTCTTTCTCCTTTATGTAACTATCATCATAGTCTTAAAGAACCTTTAGTGTGCCCCTCCATTATCGTGCTACATCGTTAGAAAAATTATTTTTAGATAAAACAGAAACTGGTTCTCCGTCTTCTTTAATTTTTTTTCCCAATTTGCGTTCAATTCATTGCCGTTAAAATACACTGTTTCTTCTTATAAAGTGCTATTCTTGTTGATTCTTATCTTATTCCACTTTTTCAATATTCTTTTTATGTAGGAGCCGTTATATTCCTCTTCAGAGTCTAAATCTTTAACATTGTAAGTACCATCGTATTTACCTCCTCCTTTTCCTCCTAAACTCATCACTTTCACTCTTTCTCTACCATTCGTCAGTATCGTATCTTTTCTTCGATAATTTTTTTCCTTTTTTCATGTCTTAGGATTCAAGTCCTTTATCTTTTACCTACCTTCAACTCTTCCAATTCCTCAAATAAATCATCTCTTCCACGCTTTAAATCCGCACTTTCTTCTTCTTCTCTTCTTCTCTTCTTTCTTCTTCTTCTTCTTCTTCTCTTTTCTTCTTCTTTATTTCTACCTCTCTTTTCATCTTCTCCAGCCTCTCCTATTTTCTGGTATTTTAGTTTATTGTATCTTATAACTCTCTGATCACGTCCATGCTTTACCATGACTATTATTCCATCCTCTTCCGATGTATCTACCGTCCTCTCCATTTTCTTTGTCGTGCTTTTTTCTTCGTATAACTTTTGTCTCCACTTGTGCTTCTTAATCTATGTATGCTAATTTTTCTTAAAGCTCTCCTTATCCGATTCTACATTCTTTTACTTGACACTATCTTTAACACAGTTTGTATTGCAGTTAGTTCTTCAATTTTTCTCTGCTTCTATTTCTGCTCCAGTTCCGTGGACTAATTGTTTGCATATCTTGTTTCCCTGTAATAAATCGCACACACTTTTGATTGGGGAGAATATGCCACGCTCATTATCTATCATTCTTGCACTCACCATCCACATTAGGATCCAATCTCTACCCGTAAGCGGTGTCGCAGGTCGATGCGGCATTCTTTTCTTCAAAATAGAGTGAATTTTCAGCACTCTTTCGCGTTTGCTCCTATGGACTCTGCACTCGCCGTATCATAATTTTCTATACTTCCATTTTTCTGGTGATTCATTATTTTCATTTTGATTCTCACTCATAGTTTTATCTTTGTGGGCTCCAAAATACTTATCCATTTTCCATTAACATTCAATAATAAAGGCCAGATATCGATTCGTAACAGATTTAATTATTACTTTAGTTATTCCCTTAATTTATTCTTTATATGGCTTTGTTTAAATATATTATATTTTAGGTGTAACTAATAGTAAAATTCAAGAAATTTTATTTACAAAATCTATCTAGCACCTAGCTTCCTAAACTTGTAGTACCTTATTATACCACGTTATATTAACTTCTTACTACTTCATTTCAGTTAATCGCATTATTAATTTCCGCCTAGGACTTATGAGGTATAAAACAATTTTCTATTTAACATTTATATTCTTCTCAAAACATAAGTTGTTTCTCTTTTGTTACCTCCCTCATCTTCTCCAGCTCTTCTTCTATTGAGAGTTGATAAGATTGCTCTAGCTCACAATTCTCCTACGACACTATTTTAATTTCCCTGTATTCAATCATTCGACTTATTATAATATTATATTGATCCATCTCTTCAATGCCTTGCTTTTCTCTATTATTAATACTATCATCTTTTGTTATACTTTTTCCGTCGTTACATCATACTATTATAGCTAATTATGATCCTTTTTTCTTTACATTATATAGCATGTCTTGGTCTTTTCATCCAACAGATTTCTCTTTATTCGACTACTAAATGAATTTATATGCTTACCATCCAATACACACATTTACATTCTTTATTTACGTTTTGTATTGCCTGATAATTTCTGGACAAAGAGGGCTAATGCTTGTGGTGCTCGGAGTCTCATGAATCCTACATTACTTTCTTGCTTAGATTGGGATTCAATGTGACAGTGATAACTTCGTCGGTTTTTTCTGCGATCTGTTATATATTTATTGGGCCTATCGTTTACTGATACCCATACAGCGCATTTATTTTGGCTCTATTTGGCTGGATAACCTATTTCCTTCATCACTATACATGGGTCTATTTATTAGGTCTATGTTATTTTTGTTTTGTAGTCATGGGTATATTGAAATCGAATCGCCTATCCATTGCTTCATAACTGAAGGTTATTTTAGTCCTGGAAATCTTTGTCTGATAAAGCAATTGCTTTTGTCCAGCAACATAGATCTATCGCTATTAATGTTGTCATCCTTCCTAGAATCTTGTGTGACCAGCATGCTGTGCAGTGGCTTTCTTTAAGGCCATCTTTCATCCTACATATGCAGTTCAGTCTTGTATTCTTCATTATTACCGTATTTCTATTTCTGAGAAAGCATTTCATACTATCCATCTTTCCCGTTTTTCTATAGTACTAGTATTTCTTTTCTAGTACACTCATTATCTTATCGTTAGCGGATCATTCTGGGCTACAACTAACTGCGCTATCGTAGACTTCGCTAAGCTCCCATTGTTATCCGGACAATAGTGCATCTTCTAAATCGTTGAGCCCTCGGTGATATTGTCTGGATATTTTTCGCGTTTTGCTCCAACACCCATATGTTTTCGATTTGTGGGTTTCCTTTCACTTGAAATGAACTTCTCTTTTTTTCGATCGACAAACAGGACATTCGTTCTCACTCGCACTTTTGTAATCTATATCATTTTGCTTTTCATAATAGTCCGGTGAGAACGCTTGTGTCTCATAAGTGATTTAGTAATGCTGGAGGTGGGTGAATTAAAATTGAGGTAAATATATCTATAACTAGCTCGAAATCTTGTATATACGCTATAAAATCGTGTAATATTACGGTATAAGTATTTTATTGTTTGTATAAAGTTTTCTGTGTGTGTTCTCAAAAGTAAGGACTTGGAAGACAGTAAAGTTATCTGTCAGTATTCTTAGGGGTAGTTAATACAATGCGGTTTGAAGTTAAGATTGCCAGTCCTTATATATGGAAAAAGTGAAAATGAATCAAATTTAGTCTTGAAGTATATAAGTGAAATTAAAAAGTATTTAGCTCAAAAACTCTAATGGTGGTGAATAAGGTGTCTTTACTTTTTCTTAAAGATATTTAATACATTACAATGTAATCAATATTTAAATACATAAATTAATTCAACGATGATTCCATTTCTGTGACATAGAAAGATAAAATAAAAACAATTAGTAAACTGTGCTCCTAAAAAATTGCTTGTATAGGAAGGCATGAATTACTGGCCGCCTGGCAAGATTATGTTCCGACATATGTAAACACTACCTGTGGTTACTCTGTATCACTTAATGCGCCATTTTGTTGAATGACGAAGATGTATATTATTGGTTCTATAGTTATAATTGTTGTTAAGGACGTCGTGTGGGGTGATTAATTTTTTTTGTAGACATTCTGCATTATGTGAATTGTTCTTAGATTTATTAGACTTTGTAATATTTAATTTTATTAAATGATGTGGTATTTTTATACGTTAAATATGGATTGATAGTTGTGTGCGTGGGAAATACGAGGTGTGGGTGAAAATATCTTAGAGCTAGTGAAGGAATTCAGTGTATTGTGTAGTGGTGTGTATTTTCGGATCATTGTAGCTGTGGTATATCTGAGTTGATCGTGAAATGGTTTGACGGGTTGGTTTCCGGTTTGGTCAGGGAAAGAGAAGAAGTTTGGTGTATGGGGGGAGGGGGTGGGTGTATTTTCTCTTGTTTAGAAGATTGTGTGTGAGGGTTTTAAGGGTGTAGAACAGAGGACTTATAATTTTGTGTTTTTTGTATAATTATGCATAGTTTTTGGTGCGCAGAAGGCGAAATATATCAAAAGTATGGGTAGGGGTCATGGTAGATATAGTATGTTAACATGGGTAGAATGCGGCTGTTTATTTTACATATTTTATGGTAAAGTGTTAGTGTGTGAGGAGGCAATGTATTTTTTTTATTGTGTGTTTGAATGGATATGTCCGAAGGTTTCAGATAAATCTCTAATATGTTTTTTCCTCATGTAACAGATTTATGCGCCTCTGAAGTAGTGAGCGAGCACAATTTAAATTTGTCAAGCGAATAAATTAGTTTACGCATTAGAGCAAGAGTCCTGTGTACTGCTGTGTCCCGAAAAATGTTTTTGATAAGCATCGATCAATCATGTGGTAGGAATTTTTCGTGTCTGTGACCTGAAGATATATTTCAACTATTTAAATGGTACAGTGTGAGTTTGTTTTAATTCGAACGAAATCGTATTTAAACTTAGGTTTTCTTACTAAGCGTGAATAGAGAAGTCATTTTTTTTCGTGTTCTGCCTTTTTTTCCTACTTACGTTACCATGATATACGATCTTCTTATTCTTTTTTCCCTCTGGATTGTTGATTATTTCGATCTTTTTTACTTTCTGTTCGAGATTTCGGTAGAATGAATAATACGTGGTACCTAACCACATGTCCGCCGCCATCTCTACAGGGTTTTATATCCCACTGTGATTTTTGTTTAATGTATGTCTTTGAGGTAAAATCTAAGTAGAACATGATCAGCGGTATGGCAATTCATTTCATCGTTTGTTCGACTACTCTCCTACTGCAATAACTGGGGGTAAGGCTGCGTGTCATGCATACGGAAAGAAAAGCAGTAGAAGAATATGCAAAAGTCGAAAAGAAAGCGCAGCCTTACCCCCCCTCTGTAACATTAATTAGTGAGAACTCGTACCAGACACAAAATCCACCTAGAGCTTCATGGGACAGGGACGGACCCTCAAGATCGTCAATGTAATGTAAGGGTTCATCTCTATGGCCCAGGTGGGCCAGCCCATGTTGTCGGTCCCATACAAACCCGCTTTACTCCTTTATGCACTTTATTCTCGGCCTCTGCAAACTCCCATTTATCTTCAGACATTCGTTTCACCGACTCGACCCATTTCTCTCGGTCTCCAGCGGTCGTTTTCCCAACACGCTTCGCCACTATAATCCGCTTACACGACTATTCATTCATCTTTTCACATGACCAACCATCTCAAGATACTTTCATTATGCTCTCATTTACCCCTTTCTACCACACAACTCTCTATACGTTCATTCTTCTAAGATTATCAATCTAAACACAAGCATCCCCAAGATTGTCATCTGACAATTGAACTTTAGATCTATATCTTTTATTATTGCAGACCATAGTCTCACTACTATACAATATACACAGGTAACAACTAGTGCAAGACCCTAGCGCACTTCAAGACTTAGTCCCTTTACATTCACAACGATTTATTGCACCAGCAACCCTTCCTGCCATTCACACTTTGCATCATCCGTTCATCTCGTTCCTCTCATCACACATACCCAAATATTTAAACTCAGACGTTTTTTTCAGTTACTGCTCACCATCTAACATATTTCACACTGAGGAATAACCTCACTCAACAACCTTACTCTTATCTACGTTTACTTTCAACCTCCTTTACACACCCTGCCAAATCTCTCTACCAATCCTCTCAAACTCTCTTCAGATTCGCTACACAGAACCAAATCATCTTCATATAATAGGTAGGGCACCCTCCACTCATCTCATTCTCATCATTCTAACATTATCCCCCATCCGAACCTCGAATTCTTTCATAACCGCCATCCATATACAAATTGATAACCAGGGAAACAACCCTGTCACACTCGCTATTTATTCGAAAAATCACCATTGACACCATTTATTCTTACACACGTTACATCGTCATCCATACTTTTTTTTTAATATCTTTAAAAGTGCTAGGGAATAATTTATATTAATTTATAATACTACAACTTACACTACTTTCATGAATCAAAATATATTTATGAATGAAAGCGCACTGATTTATCCCCACTATCCTTGTTGCGCTTGGCTATCAAACCTTTTTCGTTGAGGGAACTTAACGAGGTTGAAATTGTTTATAGGTTGGTATTGGTTGCAATCCTGAAATATGGATGGAGTGAAAGCAGTGTAAATCATAAAAATTACGAGATTTTTTTTTTAAATATAAACAGGCAGAACATCAAAATTCGGTTAGGACAAGTCGGGTAATTTGCCAGTAGAGAGAGTGGTGGATAATAAGAATACCTCCAAGGTTTTATCTAACCATCAATGATAGCGAAAGAAGAACCCACTATTTTTCTCGTATATATTAAAAGAAGAAGAAAAAATTTCCATGCACTTTTGACTTTTGGAAGGGTTTGAATTTTTAGAAAAACATTGACGAAATATGAATAATTTATTTCTAGGAAATAGTAAAGATCTTGTTTTTTAATGCAACCGAGAATAAAAGAGAAAGTGAATAAAATCTGTATGTTAAAGAATAAACTAATGGTATATGAGTATTCAAAATACTTTCATAATGGTAGACAATAATTTGATTTTGATTGCAAATTTTTGTTTTTGCTTCTGAGACGAAAGGACCTCGCCGACTAACGACATATATGCCATCCTTCCATTTAGAGAAATAACTGCTCTTCAGGAAGGGAGGGTTCGATTTTGGTTCTATGGCTTTCCAGATTTATCCCAAAACTGGAAGTGGACATAAATTTCCTAATCAGTCTATTTTGACCGAATAAAAAGCAAACTAACTTTTATGACTCATAAAACAAAACGTTGTTTTTTTTTGTTTTTGTTTTTTTATTTTTAAGCTATGCTTTTTGATATTTCTTTTAATTCTCATCCTACAATTTTTTTTTCGTAATAACATGAAACTTGAAATATGCCAAGATGGGTCTATTTCCTAACGATTGTTACAAACGGATTTTGGATTTTTGTTTCCAGAACCCTGCAATGGTCGAATTTCAAACACTACTTTTTTTTGGTTTTGAAAATGAAAAATTGCGATAATGTTTTTTCTGATCATCCCATTTGCATGAAATTTTCAGGGCATTTGTAGTCGGGTGAGATACACACACATATACATGGATCTTTATTTAAATTATATTTTTTGGTATTTGCAACAATTTTGCCTCTTCAAAATTTAAAATATTTTTGTAAATTTAAGAAAAAAAAAACATTTTTTGAGTATACCAAAATGATCTTAACAAAAAAAAAAAAGGTGTATCTCCCCCGATTATACATGGGTTGAAAATTTGATGCTGATTGGATGAGTAGGAAAAAAAATCGTATTTCACTTTTTAAAAAAAAACAATGATCCAGTTCGCTCCTGCGGCTTGCATGGTTTCTGCTCCTTCCACGTGCCTGGCGTGAGTGAGCTTGCCACAAGCTTTTCATCGCCTCGGTCTTCCTTACTCCAGGTGTCAAGGGTTCCTAGCGCCATGTTGCCATTGGACTCGTCTACCTCCCAGTTGGTTAATCAAAATATACAGCAGCGTACAGCTGACTCCCGCCGTCGAGAACGCTTCTCTAAAGTAGCTTCACCCATGTCATCGGAAGACGCACCTGGTATCCCGTTTGATGGGTATTTTCCGATGTTTTTCTATCTTCGTTCTTCAATATCCAAACCATTGGCTAAATGTAATTCTATTAATATTAGTGATGCCCTTGAAGGTGTCTTACGCACCTCTGAACCTTCCGCGACCATCATGAGGAATGGTTCTCTCCTGGTAAAGGCTGTTACACGGTCGCAGAGTTCCGTCTTGTTGACTTTACAGTCATTGGGTGATGAACCTGTTGCTTTCACCCCGGATGACTGTATTTTTAAAGGTAAGATTTTTGATTCATATGCTAGGGATGAACCAGTTTTATATATTTTGTCTCATTTACAGCGTAAGCGTATCCCTGTGACAGACGCTTATCGGTTTCCTTCCAGCAAGGATACTACTGATGTTCCTAATCCGAGTATTCTCATAAGCTTTAGTACTCTCTTTCCTCCCATGAAGGTGAATATCGGATTTACGAGTTATAATGTTCGTTCATATATTCCTCGCCCGAGACGTTTCAAATGTCAAAATTTTGGTCACCCAGGTAAATAATGCCGGAGAACTTGCGACCTTTGTGCACTTTGTGGAGATGTCTTCCACCTTCTATGTTAAAATTCACCTTTTTGCTCTAATTGTAGTGGTCCTCACAGCGCCGCTTCAACAGACTGTCGTGTGTATCTGTTCGAGAGTTGTCTACTTCAGCTCTGCACCTTTCAAAAGCTTGACCGACGAGAGGCTGGAGGAGGAGGGGTGCACGTTCTTGCGAACTTATGCCGCCTCTCTGTCAGCTGCCCTGCGACCGACCCGTGTTCATACTGCTCAATCTAGTGCACCACGGTCACGTTTAATAAGCCACATCAGTACGGAGACATTGCCCCCATCTGGAGGCCCAGCTCCTATTCCTGGAAATACTTGTTCCCCCTGCTTCTCCTAATTTACCATTTGCCGCATCTCTTCGTCTGTGAAACGGGCCACTCCCACCCGATATTCCATGCTTTCCAAAGGTGCCCCTTACTTTTCGATAGTTGCAGTAATTCCATTTTTCCTTCATGACATTGCGAGTACTCCCTAAATAGTTTTATTTTATTACTTATTTAGAATAATATTGTAATTCATGACACTGATGTCAATCCTCGTAACAGACCCGCCTCTGAGTTACCTTCTTGTCGACTCTCACAGGACCAAACAGTGGTGGAGGCTTCTGCTGCCCTCACCCAAATTTCCAAGAGATATGTTACACCCGTTACGTTAACTCTCCAGGTGGAACTAGCATATTCCAGCGATTGTCTTCACCGAACTCCTACATGGATACTTCTTTCAGCACATAAATGGGACGATTCCATGTCCATGAGGACCAGTTATCACATTATACCCCGCCCACTGTCCCGGACCCATCACAACAGGTTTCGAAATCACTGAATAACCTTTTGTGTGTTGGATTGTCGACAGTTAATTCTCGTCGTGCCAGGAGGAGGGATAGAGCTTCAGCTGTTACTCTTGATCATCCTACACCGGCCTTCCTTTTGTCCTTGCTCACTCCCTATCCTCCTCTCCCCAAGCGAACAATCCTTCCTCTCAAGCTCTGCTTCGCACAAATTATTCCTTTGTTGAAGCTTTCGAAACCTCCATCCCCTGGTGATCATACAATTTTACTTCCCTCTGAACTGCCCGAGTCGGCCACTTAGCTCCGCAGAAACGGACATGGCCCCTCCTCCTCTTCCACGCCCTCTCAATTCCCTGCTGTTCCAACATCGTTGGCAGCTGCGGAGGGGGAAGAGGTGGAGAGGCAGCTGGCTACTTTACATGGGGTTTTCTCTGATCCCCTACCGGAACATACATTGGATCCTCTACTACAGCACACTTCTCGTTTCCGACTTTCCTTTCTCCATGACCCGCCCATCCCGCCGGGATACAATGTCTACCCACTGGATCCTGGCCTGTCAGATCACTTCAGTTTCAACCGAAGTCGTTCTCAAAAGGATTTAAACGATCGTTACTCCTCGCTCACTCGAATAAGTTCTCATCATGACAAAGGTCCTTCAGTGGCATTGACGCGGATACTAACCGAACTTTGAAGAACTTATAATTTTAATTAACGCATTCATGCCGCAAACATTTGTCTCTAAGAATTGCAGCTTTGTGGACGTGATTTCTTTCCTTTGTCCGAATATCAACTATCACTTAAATCCTCCCAAGGAGGTGCTCATGACAAAGGGGCTTCTGAGATTCTCATCCATAAATTTTTCCTCACATTCATCTTCAACTGACCACACCCTTGCATGCAGTGGCCACCCGAATCCATCTCTCAAAAGTCATTACGTTGTGTTCCTTATATCTAGCTCCCAGCTTCAACTGTGGTACGGGTAAGCTTCTTGCCCTCTTGAACCAATTACCCCCGTCTGTGCTCCTCTTAGGAATTTTCAATATTCGTCATCCATTGTGAGGAGAGACAGTCATTTCCCCTTGATCTGCTGATTCCATTTTCGTTGGGTTGTCTTAAAACAGGACTTCCGAGTTACGAGCAGCTGGATACCAATACTCCGTTCTGAATTGCTATATCTTTTTGTTCAGTGTCTGCGATGGATTGCTCTCGGTGGTTGCGCTTCGATCACTCATGTGGGAGTGACCACCATCCAATTATCTTGGAAGAAATTTCCCCGTCATCGACCTTGCCTCCGAGCTCAAGGCAGAAATACGGTCGTGTGGATTGTCTCCTTTTCCACTCTGGAACGGCGGTCTCTGTGTTCCCAAGTTCCGAGATATTCCCTGCTATAGAGGATGCCTTTAGTTTTTTTTTATCAATTGCTCTTAAGGTGACAGAGGTCCATATCCCTTGGTTTTCAGCCAACCGTCGGTCTGCCATCCCTAGTGGTCTCTGGAGTGTTCGCAGGCGATTCGGGAAAAAGCAAAAGCTTTTCTTCAGCTTCAAACAATCTCCAACGATGAGAAATAAGATTATTTAAAAGGCTCCATCTTCGAGATCTCGCTGTATTAACTGCAACACTATTAAGCTCTACTTTCGTTCTTCGATGTGGAAGGTAGTACAGAAGATCTCCAAACGCTCGTACAGATCTCCTCTCATTGCACTTCGATATGGGCCCGGGATTTCTGATACTCCTTCGTTCCCAGCACCAGTTGCAGACTTGCTTGGTTACAGTTTTGCATCCTACTCTAGTGTATCTCACTATACTGAGATTTTTCAAAAAATTCGGTGCTTAATAGTAGAATATTGGTTATTCATAAAGATTCCGGAGACATTTCAGCAATCCACTACTCCGACCGATTCAATCAACTGCTAAGAGCGGGAGATGCTGATTCTTTCCGGTTGAGGGTACACGCATTACCTTTTAATAACGCGGGCTCGCATTTGGAGAATCAGAAACCCCTATCTCATCTTCATCATTACAGAGATTACTATAGTATATGCTTTAGTGCACCATCGTCGATAAACGCTACCACTCTGAGAGGTGTCCTAAATTGATCTACGGAGCACTCTTATGACGACCGCAAGATGCAGTTAAGGCGTATGCGCATGAAATCGCTATCAAGACAGACGATATGCGGGCGGGAGCACACCCAAAATTTTGGAAGGGCCCAAATGGGGGAAGAAAATGGCCTTTTCCAACTGGGAAAGGGGTGGAAACCTTACCTGAGTTGTAAGACTCAAGGAGTAGCATCGGGAACCATTTCCCGAGAAATAGTTTTTCCTGAGTGTTCAGTGATCAGAGTTCTCCGGCCAGAAAGAGAAGATCTGTGTTAACTGACAGGGCGAAATGTCCTATTCTGGGAGGATGGTAAATAAGAATAATAATAATAATAATAATAAAATAATAGATATAATTAATAATAATAATAGATAATATAATAATAATAATAATATAATAATAATAATACATAATAATAATAATAATAATATAATAATATAATAAAAATACATGAAATAAATTTAAATTATCACAAATTTAATATTTAAGTTTTTTGAAACAAGGTGAGGAGTGCAGAATGTTGTTTATGATGGAATCTCATTTGTGGAATCATTCTTTGTATATTTATAATTAGTGGAATTGTTTATGCAAAAGGATTCGGTAAATCTTCTAAGGTGAAGGTTTTCCATGTTGAGTAATGGGTGTGCATGTGATGCTATGTTAATAGTATGGCTTGGTGGGTAGATCACTGTAGAGGTGAGGGCAGAGTTGAGGTGTCTTAGAACGTAGGGCCATATTTGGAGTGTTGGTAGTTACGGCAGGGTGAAGTCAAGTGTCTTCTCCAGATGTATAGGCTGTTACAGTGGGGCAACAAGATATTTTGTAAACACATTGAGAAGTAAAAGGTGTTGGTATGAGATTTTGTTTTAAATATTTTTTTGAAAAGGAAGAGACTTTGAAGATGAAGGTAAGTGATAGTTTTAGGGAAGGAATTTTGCCAAAAATTGAAGAAGACGAAGGTAAGGGAGGTAGGGGAAGTTGTGTAATTAACATGGGAGGAGGTTGGGAAAGGTATAAAAGTTATTGCTTCGCCTTACGATAAGCAATTGGGTTGGATAAAATGTCGTTGAGGATAGGGAAATAGTTTTTACGAAAAGTTGAGAGATTAAAACTTAAATTCATTTTGGAAGGTAGGGGAGAACAAATCCCTTTAAAGCTCACTTAAGGAATAGATGAAGGAAAAGGTACCAAGTTTTAGTGTTAAGAGATGTTGTTCACTCCTTACTTCTGTTCCGTTCCTCTTACCATCTACTCTCATAGACCCGTTTCAGTTAATGAAAACAAACATCATTCT
>JABUQX010102017.1:0-5000 GCA_015478945.1 Trachelipus rathkii | reverse complement strand
TATAGAAAACAATAAAAAATCACATGTTAAAACCCATCGTATCCTATTGGTCTTACAGCATAAAACTATATAAGTAATATATAATATTTATATATAGTTATTATTATATAATATACTATATATAAATATATAAATATATATAATATATATATATATATATATATTAATATATATATTATAGTATATATTATATTATATTATAATATATATATATTATTGAAGCATACAACCAACACTATATTTATAACACTTACCAGGCGAATACTCTATGGCAAGTTTTTAGTGATAATTGGTGTACCCGGCCATTTAATATCACTATATGGAATACCTTGCCTATACTAGTGGGCAGTTTTAAGGACTTAAATGGCTAACAGCGCAATTATACACCTAAAACTTGCCCATAGAGTTTCCTGCAGTGTAGTGATATATCGGTGTCCAGTGGCGGGTTAACGGCACTGCGGAGTTCCCCGAGGTATCGACAGAGGGTCCCCTTACGCGGTCCAACTGTGAAAGGCCAAAACGGAAAAATTAATTTCTTCTCAGTTTGTTGAATGAACAAGTAGTCAGCGACTGTTCCACCAAAAAAATATAGATATTCAAATCGCATATTAAACAATTTGTCTTTTAAAATAAAAATAGATACATTCTTACCAGAATACTCGTATATGAATATGACAGAACAAATAGGTACCGAAATATTCTCCAGTTTTCGGTCGACTCTTCCCAAAATGATGACGGATCGAATAGCAGGGGTTGTTATAGGCCGTACTTTGTTCACTATATTAATTGGAGTGAGCAATCAGAGGCGGGCGGTTCATCCTTACACTAAGAATGATGGCCGAGGTCAGTGCGGGGAATCCTCGCTCTTTAACTGATTAAAATATGATTTTTTGTCGTTCGGTCATTGAATACCTTTCCATTGTTTATTAATTTACTTACCTAAAGTGTTGTTTATTAAATAGTTTCGCTTCATCTCGAGATTATTTGTTAATTATATATGTGATAGTCACTATATAATTATTAGTGAACTGTATATTGCTTATAGTTATAATATAAATATATAATATTATATAAGATATATATATATAGACTTAATATATATAATTATATATGAACTATATATATAATATTATATAATATAAATAATCAATATTATATTATATAGGAACTATATGGAAATAATGTGGTTAAATGATGCTATTTGCGTGGCTTTCGCAAAAAAAAGAAATTCAAGAAAAATCAAGACCAGTCGAAATTGTAACATAAAACTTCCAAGATTGCATTCATTTTTCAAAATCCTGCATCCCGAGTTGAAATATTGGGGTGTATTGCTTCTACATCGCAAGCTCGGAACGCTTATGAAAATTAGAAGTACACAAGAGGTAAAAGGATAGACGTCAAAAGAAATGTGAAACCGACGTTAACAATGACGTTGATAGATGCGATTATACGGAAATAAGCACATCCTAATCCAGGACGCTAAGATCGATAAAAATTAATTCTCAAAAGGACATCTGGAATTTTTCCTATGCCTCTTTCTATGGAAGCCAGAGAACAAATTTTTAGCTGGTGAACCATGCCGCCTTTTAGGTCCCTTTCCTAAGGATATAATTTCAAAAAGATCATTCAGTGCTGAATTTTATTGATATGCAACTATAACTGGCCAAAAAATCGAAAGATTGTTTATTGTGAGCCTTGTTGGCTGTTCAATGAATGCCCTAAATCAACGAGGTTGGAGTATAGGCATTTGTGATTGACAGGGGCTTAGTAAGAAATTTAAAAAACATGAATGTAGCAAATCACATTTAAACGCTTTTATGACTTATGGTATGTGGAAGAAAAATAAAACTATCGTTGATTAACTCTCGGAGGAACATCGGAAGTGGAAAGAAATTTTTACCCGCATTATCGATGTGGTGAGAACACCTGAGTCACGCCAATGAAGAATTACAACATTTGAGGAGAAACTTCTCCGAATTATTCCTTGAAGCAAAGCAATTGGCACTTACATGGAATATTTCATGTGAACTAAAACAGAAACGCAGACGAACTGTGAAGCGTTATTTTGATGAAATAGCATCGGACTACAGAATAGACATCCTTTAATAAAAAGGCTTTTTGGAAATGAAAATTATATCAATGACATCGACTGGATATTGCAATTTAACTCAGATCGAAAAATCATTCGTTAGTTTACGAACGGTTGCAGAAAACTTTTCATTTTGGAACCAAAAAGTTAAAAAACTGACTGAGGAGGAATTTCAGAAAAAAGTAAACATCCTCATAACCAAATACCCCAGTGACATTACTTGCAATCTAATTGCTGAAGTGTTATTATTTAGAAGTTTAGTAGGTAAAGAGATCGATACGAAAAGAAATATCAGAGATATTGCCTGACTACTTATCGAAGAAAACAGCTTCCTGTTAAGTAGTTTTCACCGAACTAATAGCAACAATACAGCTATATTTTACTCTACCAGTTACAACAGCAACTGCAGAGAGAAGCTTCTCAAAATTAAAACATAAAAAATTTACTTGAAAAGTACTATGCGCCAGTCAAGACTGAGCGACTTGGCAATTCTGAGAATCGCGCATGAAGAAACTCGAACAATTAATATTGATCAAGCAGTCAACGTATTTCTTCTTCAAAAGAAGTGAAGATTAGGAACTACTTGTGAGATGGTAAATATATATATAATATATATATATATATATATATAATATATATATATATATATATATATATATATATATAATATATAATATATATATATATATAATATATATATAGCTATAATAGTATATATATATATATATATATATAGTATATATCAGTAATATATATAATTATAATATATATATATATATATATATATACTAATATAGTATATTAAAGCATGCCATATTCACTTGGAAATCTTTTAACATATATTGATGGAATAAGTTTTTTCTTATATCATATATAAATAGATATATATATATATATATAATATATATATATATAGTATTAGTATATTATATTATATATACTATATATAGTATAGTTATATAATTATATATATATAATATATAAATATATATATACTATAAGAGAGGGTCCCAGCAAATTACTTGCGGGAGAGCCCCGAAGACCTTAGCGCGAGTGTGGTGTTGGTGTAATTCTTCATATATATATATAATTATTAATATTATTATAATATTATATAATATATTATATAAATATATATATATAGTATATATATCTATATATACTTATAGTATATAGTATATATATTATATATATATATATATATATATATATATATATATTTTTAATATTATGATATTATATATATTATATATACGTATATATATACTATATATATTATAATATATATATATATATATATATATATACTATATATTTATTATATATATATTATATATATATATTATATATCATATATGATGTCCCTGATGCGGTAAGACCAATAGGATACGATGGGTTTATACGATTGGGTTTTTTATTGGTTCCTATAGGCGTTATAGGGAAATTCCTGCATACCTTATGGGATACGATGGTTTTTTTTATTGGTTCCTATAGGCGTCGCAGGGAATTTCATGCGTACCTTATGGGATACGATTTGTTTAAAATATGTTTCATTGGTTCCTATGGTCATAGAAATTCCGATCATACCTTGTTGGAAATTCTAATAGACCACAAAATCTTTCTTATGAATCAGAGCTGGCGCGCGCCTATAATTTTTTGATAGTGCGCCTGCGCCTATGGACGCCTATGCCGGACGGGACTAGTGGCTTGCGCCTTAATATTTTTTGGTCGCATCAAATGCGCCTAGCGCCCTATGCGCCTATGTGCCTTTGCGCCTACGACTTTTCGCGGCTGGGGTGGATGTTCGCTAAATTTAATTTGCAAAGTAACTTAGTGCGATAATAAAAGCCTGCTTTTATAAGGAAGAAAAATACACTTTATTAATTTTTTGTCATGATTAAACACCCTAAACTAATATCTACACGTCCTTTTCCTCCTCCATGTCCTTGTGATCCATGTTTTCCCCAGGAGGTTCAGCTCGAGCGCTCAGAAGTTAAAAATCTTCAGAGCCATAGTTGCCAAATTATTTGTAGTTAAGAACTACTATGAACCAGTTTTATTATCTATATATAATATATTATATATATTATTATAATATATATTATATATATATATATATATATATATATATATTATATATATATATATATAATAAGTATATCAGTATATATATATATAATAATATATATATATAGTATATAATATTGAATATATATATATAAGTAATTATATATATATATATATATGTTTTACTCTTTTTTTTTTTAGAATGATACAAGTTTGCCAAGCTTCTAAGTTCTATTAAAGGGAAAAAAAATGCTTTGTTCTAGTTCATAGGCGCGGGCTTGGACCACGAGAATTCGGGCTTGTGGCGCTTGCTTTAGTCCGCGCCTTTTTAAAATCTTGTTGCGAGCCTATGCGCCTATCGAATTGATATGTGCGCCAAGGTGCAACTTGGTGGCGCAAGCACCCACTTGCTTATAATGAAGATGGGTCTCATAGGAAAAAGCGGCTAGGTATCCTATTAGGAATAGTTCAATTAGTCCATAGAGCTCGAATTGAAGGAATTATAGGAACCATATGAACATTATTTTGACTGGGCAACCTTTTGCTCCTGTCTGAGACCAGATGGTAGGAATGTTTCCTCCTATATCCGTTTTAAATATGTCCACTATAACTTGTTTCATAACTTCCTTCTGAAGGGTTGTGCCCTTATGTAACATAACACTCCTGTAAACACGTCTCGAGAATCTCGAATCTCCTACTTCGATGTTCTATGTGGCTTAAAATTTCTTCCTTCTACTACAATAATTCTTGTGTTTCTGCTACTGGTTCTCCTAACAGAACGAATTTTTCACGCCTTGAATAGTTACTCACTTTCACGAGACTGTTATCACTTCTCATCCAAATT
>JABUQX010102016.1:30000-40494 GCA_015478945.1 Trachelipus rathkii | reverse complement strand
TATTATATATATATATATAGTAATATATATATATATATATATATATAATATATATATATATATATATATATTATATATAAAATATATATAACTTATATAATATAATATAGGTTATATAGTATAGTATATAGTATAATATATATATATTATATATAATATATATATTATATATAACTATTATATAATATATATTATATATATATTATATATAATATATCACTCAATCTTTGCCCCCCCCTAATTGAAAACGATGCCCACTGTATATATATATATTATATATATAATACATAATATATTAGTTATATATAATAATAATATATAATATATATATATATATATATTATATATATATATATATATATATTATATATATATACTATATATACTATATAATAATATATATATATATATATATATATATAATATATATATATTTATATATACTATATATAAATATATAAAGATAAAGTATAATATATATAATATATATATATATATATATATATATTAATAATATATATATATATATATATAGGATCAGAGTGGCTAAAGCTGACATCATGTAACTCGAGAAACGACAGCACCCACAGGTTAAACAAATTATATATTCTTTTAAGATTCGATGACATAAACTAAGAGAGTCTTTTAAAATTTTTTTTCAGTTTATTCGTCGGAAAATTTTTTTTAAAAAATTTACCCCATCTTAGGGGCTTGAGCGACGGGGAAGTCCCCCCCGTCGTCCCGCGGGAGGCCGAGAGACCCCGACTCCTGTCATCTTTGTCGGTTTACCCTATGGGATTCCTTTGTTTAAAGTAATTACCCAAAATGTGAAAGCGGAAGTAAAATTATCTCTTTTTTTTTTAACTAAAGGAATACCTTAGGGTAAACGCAAAGATGACAGGAGTCGGTTTCTCCTTGGCCTCCCGGTGGACGACTCGAGCACTAAGATGGGGGGATTTTTCTTTTAAATATTACGACGAATAATCACAAAAAAAAAAAAAAAAAAAAAATAAAATAAAGATAACGCTTTTGACAAATTTAAAATATTTCTCAGCTTGATATCCAAAAGAATATATTACATTATACGTTCGTTTACATATAGGTAAATGCTGCGCTGTTCTATGTATTTGTCTTATTGATGATGTGGTCCTCAGGCTTTTGAGTACGACTCTGACCGGCTAATATAATATTAGTTATAATATATATATTAATAAATATATATTAATTAATTAATATGATATATATAATAATATATAATAATATTATAATATTAATATATTTATATATATATATATTAAAATATATATATATATAATATATATAATTATATAATATATATTTATATATATTATAATATATATAATATAATATTATATATATTAATTTACTTTTTAAAGCCAAAGTACTTAAAAAGTGGGATAGGTAAAGTGAATATACTGCCTTCTCGTTAGGATGAACACACCGCATGTATGTCGAAAAATGAGGACCAATATGCTCGATGCTATACGAACTTGATAAAGCTAATTTCCCTCATTAATAACCCAATAAAATAGTTGAGTTCAAGAAAAACAAGTTTAAAGACAATGGTGAGTCATAACTTAACATATCATATTAATTAAAACGGAGGAATTAGGCAGGCTTGGACACCGTGATGTCGCCTTGAAGGGAACTCGATTGCTTTAAAACTGTGATCTGATGAACTACAACGTTCTTTATGGGTGAGGGAAGCTGCAGTTCAGTATAAATAATAGCATGAAAGTAATAATTTGTACCTCATATTTTCAAGATGTACTTAATCCTTTAATTCAGATAGTCCTTAAATTTAAAATTCAAGTAAAGCTTTTGACTGTGAAGAATCCTAATATTAATACTAAAATTAAGCTTAGTCGACAGATGAATTTGAATACATTATTTATATGATTTTATGCATATATATTATAATTTTAAAATTATATTATTTAAATTTAATATATATTAATTAATAGTATATATATAATATATATTAATATTAAAATATAAAATAAATGATAATAAATATATATATATATAATAAATTAATATATTACTAGTAATATATATATTATATACAATAATATATATAAATATATATTAAATGTAATTATAAATAATAAGTAATAATAACTAAGTAAATATTTTTATTAAATATTAATAAATATATTTATGGCATAAATTATTACGTTTGTGGCCATATACTCATGTTCACTCGAGAACGGCAAGCACCTACAGTTAAAAACAATAATATTAATATATTTGGATAAATCCAAGCTAAAAATTTGTAAGATAGTGTATTTTTAATATTTTTTTTTTTTGTTTCGTAGGAAAATATATAATTTTTTTTTAATAAAAAAAAATGAATAATTTTTCACATTTAGGAGGGTCCTAACGAGCGACGGGAATAGAGGGGGGTACGTGAAAGTCCCCCCATCGTCCACTCGAGGAGTCCGAGAAGACCTCAGATCCTAATGCACATCTTTGCGAGTTATTTATCCACCACCGTGATGGATATTCTATTAGTTAAAAACTAACATACCCCTATGTTAGGAACTATTTATTTTAAAATATTTCCAGTCTTATATAAATGAAAAAAAATAAAAAAAAAAAAAAGATTAAATAAAAATTATCTATAAATAAATTTTCCGCTGATTCCAAGAATTATAATTTTTTATACTGTAGTATGGAACAGCCGTTCTGCGAGTTACATGGTATTAAGGCCCACAAAAAGTAAAATTTTGCCAAAAATTTAATATTTATATATATATAGATATTAATAATTAATAGTATTAATAAATAATATAATATATAGAGATATAATATAATAATAATTAATATATAATGTAAATATATTATTTAATATATCATAATATAATAATAAATTAATATATATAATTAATTTATATGATAATAATATTTAAATATATGAGACATATATATATATAATATATATTATATATAATATAATTTTAATTATATAATTATATTAATATATATATATTAGTAATATAATGTATATATATATATGTAAATATATAATAGATTAAATAATATTATATAATAGTAATTATATATATTTAAGTAATTTTAATATATTAATATAATAATTTATAGCTATGTTAATTTTAATAAGATGAATATATATCAATAATATATATATATAAATATTAAGTAATTATATAATATATAATAATATAAAATATATAATACATAATATATATTTAATAATATATATATTATATATATAATAATATATATGTTATACAAGTATTATTTAATTATCATTTGAGATATTATAATAATGTTTATGTTATAATAAAACTATGTTAAGAAAATTTTTTAATTAAAATCTATTAATAAATCTTATTAAATAGAATTTTACAGAAACATTTACTTTTATAAATTTTTAAATGTTAATAGTAACTCACTTTAGTATAAAGACAAATTATAAATTATTTATGTTTATATATTTTCTCATAACAAAATATATGAAAGATCTAAAAGGGGTAACTCGTGCAGCAAAATTGATAATTTAAAAATACGAATGTTCATTATTTTTAAATTGATCTTATAATAGACTTGTGAAAAATGAATATATATATATATATAGTAGATATGTATCGATTTATAAAATTTACTCATAATCTATCGTCAGGATGAGGATAATGTCTAATTTTTACACATCTGAGGCGGATGCGAATATTTATTAAATAATTATATATATATATAATTATTGTATATTAATATATATATTATATTAATATATTTAATAAAATATATACATTAATAAATATTATATAAATAATATATAATATATATAATATATTAATAATATTATTCTGAATATATTGATATATAATATGTTAATTAAATATTAAATAATATACAACATTATATGTATTAATTATATATATAATATAGATATAATATAATAATTATTAATTATTTATAATATAATATATATATTAATAATATATTATTATTACTTAATTATATATAATATATAATTAATATAATATATATATTAATATATATATTATAATTATTAGATATATATATAATATTATATATATTAAAATTATATATATAATATATATATATTAACTATATATATATATATAGATAATAATATATATAAGAATATAATATTAAGTTATATATACTTTATATAATTATATAATATATTTAAGTAGATTTCATATATGTATATATTTTAATTATTTATGTGATTATTGTTAATGTTTTTATATAAATAAACCTATTCATATAGTGAATTGATAAATAGATTAAGTATATTAACATCTATTAAAAACGCTTCGCTCTTATAATATTCTCACATATTCCATACAATATTATTTTAGCTTATTGATTTAATTATTCTGATTATTAATGAGCCATTATAAGAAGTACATATTAAATATTATATTAATATATTAATATTATTATTAAATAATAAATAATTATTTAATTATAATGATTTATAATAATTAATATGAATGAATTTAATTTATTAAGATATATATATGTATATATTATGTAATAATTTATATATTATTATATAATTGTTATTATTAGATTATATAATTATTTATTTAGTTATTTATTATTATATTATATATTATATTATTATTATTTATAATTATAATTATAATTATTATTATATATTAGATGTTTTATTAATTATATTATTTCACATACCACCAGCCACTGATCAGTTATGGCTTCTAGTATTATATCTAAATTGTATAGTTTAATTATTATAATTATTTTTATTAAATTTTATTAATTTATGTTATATTATATGTTAAATTTAATAATTTATATTTTAATAATAATTATATTTTAATATTATTGATATTAATTATTATAATTATATATTAATAAATATTATATAATATAAATTATTTATTATTATAATATTATTATATATATATATTATATTCTTAGATTATTAATTTGTAATGTAATTTATAAATTTTAATTATTTATTGTAATTAATGATTTAAAAAGTTATCTATATAATATTCTCTAATTTTCAATTTAATTAGGAATTAATTATATGATAAATTATTTATTTAATTATTATTTTAATTATTATAATTTATAATAGTATTTATATTATTATTATATTAAAAATATAAATTATTATACATTATATTATTATGTAAATTATTATATATAAATTAATAGCTTAATATATGTCGCCCTTTCCGGAGTTTGGCTGACAATTATTATTTTATCATTATCTGTTACCAATTAGATTTATAATTATTTAAAGAATTATAATTTTAATTATATAAATATAAATTAGAATTATAAATTATGTAGATTAAACAAAAAACTTTTAAACTTACTTTTACAAAAGTTATGCTTATTTATTGGGTTTATCTTATGGCTTCATATAATTTAAAAACATTATCTTAATAAATATTAATAAATATCTATATTTTATATATATAAAATATTATTAATTCCTTAAAAATAATATTTGAAAAATAATCTGACAGGTATAAGAAGAAGTATGATTTACATGAAGGGGGCTGCGGTTGTTCGTCGTTAGAAGACATCTTCAGAGAATTATTTCTTATAAGCGAAGCATTAACTTAAAATTTATAATTATATATAATATAATAAAGTAAATTAATAATATTAGTAATGATATTATGTGAGTCTGTTAACATGAAGATAATACACTTAATTTAATTTATGTTATGTCTAGTGAGTCTGCTGTAGTTATTGATGTTAAGATAGCCTCTACGTCACAATTTTAAATATTCTGGACTTCTACATATCACGATTCCGTTTTATTGTATGAAGGTTTATGATTTAGATAAAATTATAATTACCTAATTAATAGTGATTGACCATGTGAAGCTGTTGTTGAGAATTGTTAAAAGATTAGCTTTGCTATAGGGACTGTTAAGCAATGATTTTGATAGATATATGAGCCCTATGTTCAAGATCAAATTTCATATAATTTTACTGGTTGATTATATGTATAATATAATATAATAGAGTTACCAATATATATTCGACTGTAACAGTTCTGATATCTTGGGCGTTAATTGGGTTTATACACGCAAAACTGTAGTATGGTTGTTACTAGGGCAAAGCATCTACTTTTAGTCTAATAAGGAAGGAATACAGTTATGATGTAATTTGAGACTATAATTAAGGTTAATTATAGCTACTATATATTGTAATTTTTGATAGAAAGGTATTATAATAAGTGTCTTTTAGTTATTGAGGTGAGAGGCACTCAATAAATATAACGAAGGCATCTAATTTGGTCCTCGTATTGAATAGTGATGATTAATAAGATATTGGAGGTTTATTGAAGAAGGAAAATAATAATTGAAAAATTTATATTGGAATTAATTTAATAAATTTATAATTTATTAAAATATAATTTTGAATCAGATTGATTTTATTAATTAAAAATTAATCTAAAATTAACGGTTATGTTGATGATTATAACTCATAATTATAAATTTAAAATTAAAATTACTTTAATGAGTACAATTTCTATTTCATATCCAAAAGTTTAATCCAAAGTTTATAGGATAACATCATAAGTTTGTTAATTCTCTGTATAAAAATTAATAATGTTATTTTCTAATCTTTTGAATTGTAGATTATTAATTATATATTATTATATATTATATATTATAATTATATATTAAGTTTAAAAAAGTAGATTATATGTTATTTGTTACTTTATAAGTATAAGGATATAATTATTATGTAGTAATAATATTCTTAATTTAAAAAGATTAATTAATCTATAATATAATTATTATAATATAACTATTTTCTTATAATTATATTTTTGCATATTTAGATCTATAATATATATTAAATAATAATTAAAATACAAATAATCAGTGAAAATTAGAACACTAAATTTTTATTATTCTATATAGTATATAATTATTATTTATTATATAATTATATATTATTAATTATTAATTTTATATATATAATTATTATTATTGTTATATAATTGTATTAATTATTATTAATTTAAGTAAATTATTGAATATTTAAATAATGTACCTTTGAAACAAAAAGTTAACTAAAATAATAAAATATTACAAACAAATAATTTAGCTTTAATACCTAAAGTTACGACATACCATTAAAGGCCATATAATGAAGTTTCATAAAACTTTACGTGCGTATAGATATTTTGTTTTCTGCCCTGACTGTGCTAACACAACAACAATGATATTTTCTTAAGAATAAACTAACTTATATATATCACCACACTCACAATGTAAATTGATATAGATATGTAGGTAGAGATAATGGTATACATAATATATAGCCCTACAAGTACTCAATACGTAGTACTGATGTCACTAAAAGTATTGCAACTATTATTTTAGAATATAGAATATGTCCAGGTATAACTTTAATATATTGCGTTCTATGTTAGTCACTATACATATGGATTATATCTACTTCGTCATACGTTAATTGTAGTAGTAATGCTGCTACTTTCTTATAATATATAAATAGTATTATATATCCCATACTCTAATTTGTTATATTAATTGGAGTATAATTACTCTAATTATAATACTAGTAATCATTGAAATATATAATCTGACTTAGGTAATTAAATATGAAGCATAAGGGTCATAATATCTAAGAGACTGGTAGATATTACATAATATGTATACTAGCTTATTTGCTATATTATGTTTAGATTACTCTAATCTATTATTAGAAAATGTCATTCTTATTTAGCTGGGTAAATTATTGAGTTATTTTTCCATGCATATAAACATTAACCGACTAATTAATCCTATATTATGTTCTCATTCTAATCTAATTTTTAATTTTATATTATCATCTTATCTCATTGATTTCATCCATATCTTCATACATTATTGAGTAATTAATATATATTATAATATATTTATTATATTTAATATAGGATTATAATTATTAATTATAATTATATTTATATATAATCGTGTTAACAAGAATTTAAGATTATTAAGTTAGTTACTGCTAACATCCATAGTAATTAGCAAACAGATAAATGAATTTGTAGCTTACATCTAAATAGGCCGACCTGATCTACTACTGTAAAGATATTAAACTTTATTTTGCTAATTTACACTTGGGAAACAGACGTCAAATGAAATTTCCATGCGCGAAAAAAGATACTGTTTTTTTGAATTTAAGTGGTAAGAGCTGAGGTATAATGATTAGGAACTTAGAGCGACTTCCTTCTGTAATTTACTAACAACTCGTCATTCAGCTAGGATCTTCCACCGAGATATCTCCTTATCCTCAATATTATATTTACCTATTTTCGTTAGTATGCTTACTCATAGACATAAGGTATTGAAGATAATAAAAATCTGAGTGCAGAATAAGAGAACCTGCACTTTCGTATTTCCTAAAAACCTAAGCTCAACTTACCCAGGTGTCCTACTACTAAAGTTTAATGTAAAAGAGTCCGGCGCGTGGCATGAGCCCAACGTCGCACCCACTTTAACGAAGGCTTCTGAATGCTATAGACCGGAATAACGTATGTGGGTTATTCTAATCAAACATTTTTTTAATAATAATAATACTAACATAATCCTATGGTTTGAAAACCAATTCAAAATAAACCTATATTGCTATAAGTACCACCCTGAATTTAGTAAAAATTATAATATTAAACAGCAGTAATAATATCTGTTTGCAGAGTAATCTAAGTAACAAACGTCACTCCTCCTCAGAATCTTGATATAGTAAGAATGTATATAAATTAATTTATACAAAATAAAATACATAATAATTAAATAGTAAAATATAGGAAATAAAATAGGTAGTATTATATTTATTGACGAGGGTTATGATCTATAATGGGATTAATGAAACACAATCCGATAGAGAACTAATATAATGAAATTAAATCTACCGCGCAATACAAGTATTAAATTACATAATGTTACACAACTAAGTATATATTTATAATGTAATATAATTTATTTAATTGTTTATTGCACGACTATGAAATCTCTATCTTGATGTCTTTATGCTCATATTATAAGGTTATTACCCCTCTCTCTCATATGTCCAATACATTAAATTTTATACATCACTTTAACGGACATATAATATATAATAATAATTTAGATGGAAGAAAGTTTGAAAATGCAAAAATATGAAACTGTTTTCTATAGTTTAATAGTAATAAAACAAAAAGAAATTAAAACAAAGTTATGACAGTTAAATATCACAACAAATAAAGTGCTAAATTCTCTCTTATATCCCTTCCCAATTATTTAAATATGAAAATAAATATAACACGGTGTGAAATCCATTTTCTTCGTCGTAAAATTGATGGGTCTAAATAATGAGCCCGCATGTTTTTGGCGATTACCAATTATTCTACTTCAACTTATCTAATAAAACTCTCACCTCCTTGGTGAGCCCATGTGATTAACTAACCTCGGTAAACCTTATCACAGGGTCATTATTAATGGTTTACGCTCGATTAAATATCGGATATTTATTGTTTATACAATATAATCTACTCAACATAAAGTGAAATCTTGTGAATAACCCCCACTCCAGATCCTTTTTCAAATTTAAAGTGGTTCTATATTAATTTATCAAACATCCATAATATAAACATGTTGAATAATATTATTAGTTGAGTATATATACTACTGAGAACGGATACTGTAATACCATATATAGTAAGATGTTCTCAAATATAGTGATTAAACTAATAAATTAAATATAATCAAGTAGTTGATGGATGAGAATGGGTGGTATGTAGATCTTATAAAACATTATATGCTACCCTTAGAAAAGGATATAGTATCCTATTTATTTCTTCTAATATTTTAATAGCCCAAAATCAGCTAAGATATATGCCTGATTCTGACTCATAATGAAAGTTAAAATAATATTATTTGTGAATTATTAAGCGACTAATAAAGCCACATTTTGAATACTAAAATTGTTGCTCATCCAACGAGTAATAAAGATAATTTAATGCAAAATACTATTACTTGTTTCTATGCAAAGTATAATATGTGACAGGAAAGGGTAATCAACTAAACTATAACATTATCATGAGTATTAGTAATATATGAATCCGATCTTATACATATTAAACATTATATAAATAGTATCATTAAAATATATATAAATAAACATATTAATTATTTAAATGTGTTATCAGTTATAGAAGAGTGAATGTAATGAGGAAAAATTAATGGGATAGCATAATATTTGATAAATAATTAGTATGTGTGGTGACTGTGGGTAATGGCCCTTAAAAAGAATATAAAGAAGTTCCTGTTTGTTAACATTAAATTTAGATAAAATGTATCCAAATAAAGGGAATGCATCCAATTCAACTGTGTTATTCAATAATTTAAATTATTTGAATGGCTTATACAGTATGCTAGTTAAATTATTATTAAATTTGAAAAAGAAGAATAATTTCAATTTAATGGAAATATA
>JABUQX010102016.1:20000-25000 GCA_015478945.1 Trachelipus rathkii | reverse complement strand
TATAATAATATAAATATATTTAATATATATATATTAATAAATTTATATATATATTAATTTAATATATATTATTATAATATTAATATATAATAATATAATTATATATATATTATATATATATATTTATAAATATTATATATATTATTATAATTAATATAAATGTATTATATATATATTTATATATATATTATATATATAATATATATTATTATATATTATTAATTAATATATATATATATTATAATATATATATAATATTTAATTATATATATATATATATATTATATATTATATATAATATTATATATATATATAGTAAATATATATATATATTATATACACAAACTTTGAATCCACCAGTAATGAGCCCATAAAGGATAAAATTACCTACCTATTAACTTTAACTTATCTTGATAAGTATAAATATCTTCTCAGAATAATGGCATGTCACTATCTTATAAAGATAGGACCTTTGGCCTGCCTCTCCCCGCTCACACTCGGGGTAGCCAAGTTAGATCAATACACAGGGTTAATTCTGATCGGGTATGAGATAATAATTAATCAACATACAATATAAGGAAATTAAATCTAATTCAGCCATTAACAACATTGCACAGGGACCCAACTTCAATAGATACACCACACTAGCTCCAAGCTTACCGTTTTACCCATAAATCAACAACACAACACATTATCTACTACTATTTACCACACTAGCAACGGCACTTATCATCTACGACCCACACACCCCAGACTAACTACCTACCCACAACGAGAACCACCAAAATCGTCGTACTGTGATTATTTCGTTCAAGCGGGTGCAATAACACAACAATCAGATCATCACTTCACCCACTAAAAGGAAATAATCCATCCTCATATCAAGCATTAATACTCAACGGAGCGACTTCCACATATTGTTTTTTGTGTGTACCCTACCGTGATTAATGAATTTGAGGGAGCGCAGAGGAATTGTGTTCGGATCTTTGCTCCGGGCTGAGCTCAACATTTTATGTAGCCCCAAATGCTAAAGTAATAGAATTATAATTGTGCAACTCCCTACCAATTTTCTTGACCTATGAGTTTGTGTTCAACACGTCATCCTTAGTGGAATAGAAGCATAAACCAGGAAATGAAATAGGTGTCAAATCTTATTTACTGACATCTTTTTTTTGTGGCCTGTTAAATATCTTTTGCTGTTTTTTTTCTGTCTATAGTCATTGACATTTTGATACCAAGTGGTTTTCATGACCAATTCGGACTTCACCAAGTACCAAATGGTAGCAGTAATATAGAAAACCATAATAATTAAATGGATATATACTGATAATACAAACACCCCATAATATAATAAATTTAAATAAAATCATTTGAATAAATGACTATCTGAGTATATCTTTGTATTAAGAATCTTTTATTACAAACGAATGTTGTTTTAGATTGTATCATAAGCTATTCCTCCCTAACCAATTTCCCATTTATAAAAAATTTCTTAAATTAGAAAACGCAGTATATATATTAAGAAGTAATTTGACAAATGTATCACACTAATACCCTCGAAGCAATGGGTCGTATCATCCTTCAGAAAATAGTTCCCACCCTCTCACATTCATTTTGGGTAAGTGTAATAGAACCATATTGGAAATCTGAAAAGATAACTAGTTAAAATCCTTTTTGTTATAAGAGTTATAATTTAAACGCCGAACAGCAGTGTTCCAACTCGCAGAAAATTATAAGTAACGTAGAATTATGGCATTTGTGCATTTTTCACTAAAATTAATGTGAGTGTTATTTAATAATTTCTATATTAGTAAATAAGACGGTGTGCAAGTTATGTTAGTTCATAACTCTCGGATTTTTTAATTCCTTAGAATTCAAATTTTCAATAAAAGATAAAAATTATTCTGGAATATTATTTTAAAAATAAAAAAAAAAAAAATTGTTTTATTTTTTTTATTTGAAATATGTACAAAAAAATAAGAATAACAATGAGAAGTTTTTTTTTTATTGATAATTTGAATAACTAAAACTAATTTATCTTTCTTATTTAATCTTTTGAAATATCGCGCAATATATCATTGAATGAAGGCCAAAATAGGCATGATATCAGGCCTTTGCAGAATATAATATATATTGCTAGATTGTAATTCGAATCAGTTACATAATCCAACAAATCCTTTAATGTCACACATTATGTAGTCAAAAAATGATTCTAATTTTATATTATGTTATTTTATTCATCTTAACACTGACCCATTGATAATTTAAAAAAAAAACAAAACAAAAAATAATATAATTAGCTATGATTAAATCTCAAAAAATGGTTTAAAATTAATGTTATTTAATAAAATAAAAGTAAAGTTTTAACTAAATCTTAATTAATATTATAACACACTAAGTTCATCTGTTAAACCTTTAGATAAAAAAATATAGTTATAGATAATACAACAAAATTTCTGAACAAAAATAGTGTCACAGCGTTGAAAAGAAATATTCAGCATTAAGAAATAACAAGTAAAAAATGATACCTTGTATAATATATGATTATATAATATATATAGTAACATAAAAAATATGCGTATATTTAATAAAATCATTATAGCATTTAGAAATATGCAAAAGACGGATGTACAGATGTGCGAAATTAAGCGTTTGGAATAAAAAATTTAGATATAGAATTTAACATTTAAATTAAAATAATAATGTTATATTAACATATAAATAAATACCGCCAGTAAACTCTAAGTATGTTAGTGTGTGTTAAAAATTTGATGATAAAATTAAAACAGGTAATTATTAAAAGCATTTTCCACTAACCTATTTTCTTTCAAAATAATTGTAGCTGGTAGGATTATCTTGAGAGAGAAAATAAAGGTTTAAGCCATTAAAAAACAATAATTAATAAAAAAAATAATTATTTCTATTTTTTTGCTTTTTCAAGCATTTTTATTTTTCATCATTCCTAGTTTCTATCCGGAGTAGAAATGATATCGTCTGAACTAAGAAAAAATAAATTTAAAATTAATATATAAAATGCTGAGTAAACAAAAATAGACCAAATGGCTGAAAAATTCAAAAATTATGTACAAATTTATCTAAGGGTTTTAATCACAAAAACCTAGGCAAAATCAAACCCTTCCTCCATATAATATATAATATTATTATTATTATATTAGGTAATAACAATATATATATATAATATATATTAATTATATATTAATAATTATTAGATATTAGTAATTTCTAAAATGAGGTAAAATATAGTATTTTTTATAAAAAAAATTCGTTAAATATACAATATTATTTTTATATCAACTATATATATATTTATAAATTAAATATTTAATTATATATATAATAATATATATATATATAATATTTATATATTATATATATAATATATATATTATATAATATAATTATATATATGATATATATATATAATTTCTTGACAGTTCCTGGTTAGACGTGTTATCGTATATCGTTGTATTTCCATAAATCCAACGAATTACTCTAATTAATGGTGGTTGAAATATAAAGAGTTATTGTAATAGTGTATGTTAAACATGATAATACCATAAAGCAGTAATAATATAGCTAAACATCTAGGGCTCTGAGTCTGGAGAAAGACCTCCTAACATTCAATTCTATAAAGGTTTACAATTGGAATTACTATTTAGGTTAGAAAAAATTTTCGCTATGATTACTTTACGCTCTCGAAATAGAATTAATATTTATTAATCCTTTTATATTGTGCATAATTCCCAATATCCATACATTTATTTAGAAAGGCTCCACAATTTTAGATAGAATTAAAGTCCTTCTTTCTTTTCATTAAAAAATTACAAATGCTGTATACCATAATTTAATAAACTAAAGATAATCAATATTTTAAACTTTATAATAAATTTAAGAAACTATAAAATTTTTAGAAATGAAATATTTTTAGTAATGTTTCCTAGTGAATAGTTTAAAACTGATAATGAAAATTATCTCAAAATAACGATATCAGTCCTGTTCAGTTTTATAAATATTAGATACATTTATTATAAAGAATTCCTCGCATCTTCAACGAAACTAGTATAGGTATGCTGGATACGACGGATTAGTTTATTTCACCTTTACTAATATATATTATTAATATGAATATTAAAAACTGTAATAAATAAGTTGATCAGCCAATGTTGCTTTAACAATTATAAAAAAGTATCACTGTTAAATGTTAGAGCCAATCACTCCGTAAAATAATTAAGCATCAGTCACATGTTATAGTATAAAACCTATAACAGCTACAGAGAAATATAAAATAGTAAAATTAACATTTTTGATTTTTCAAAAGCAATCTCCACAGCAATGATTCTAGAAAACAAAAAATTATTTTTATTCATATAATTAATTTAAGGAATGAAGCATCCCTTGATTAAGTATTGAGTGTTAGTTTAGGTGAATGCAGATAATGCCCATGTTTAGGTTCTGGCAGCGTAGCGAGCTCTCCATTAACCTCAATTTCAGCAGTAGTACGAGAGCAAGAGATTACCCAATTATGTGTTTTTTTATTGTTAGTTAGCCTCTGGGTAAGAAATTAATTACGTGTCATATTTGTTCTTCTCCTCAATATTCTTCTGGTATACAATAATGTGTGGTGTTACTAAAGCAGATCGGAATGCATACAAGTGCACTGCGGGTACATAATTAAAAGTCAAAAAACCCCCGGTGTCATGGTACCTACTCAAAGATTTAAATTACCCAGACCTCTCTACTTGCATGTTCCATCTTTCTGGTTTATTTATTCCGTTGAAGGTATCTATCGTGTTAAGTGTTCTAATATTTTAAAAATTTCTGGTGACATTCTCCTTTTATTTGGTGTATATCTCTTTGTATTTTTACTTCTTTTTTTGTCTTGTCTTTTCCTCTCCTGCATTTTCTGCTAGTAGCCTCTTTTGTCCATTCTTGCTTATCTTCTCTTACCTTAATACGTTGTGATGTCCTTATCACTTTGT
>JABUQX010102015.1:22500-30710 GCA_015478945.1 Trachelipus rathkii | reverse complement strand
CTTGTATACAAAAACGTAGCATTATATTTCCTCGTAAGACAGAAAAAACTATTTGTTTATGTCCTTAAGGTCAGTAAAAGCGTGTTTTTATTGAGATGATTCCGAAATGAGTGACTTTATTAATATCTCAACCTGAAAATTATAAGTTAGAAACGTTAGTGATGGTTAGATTCACCAGAGAATTTTGTTAATGTCAAAGTTTATTCACAATCTACAATTTCATTAAAAAACGTCAATTTAAGACACCTAAAACTATTAATAAATTCCTTTTCTGCTTTTTTGGTATTTTATATATATATATATATATATATATATATATATATATATATATATATATATATATATATATATATATATATATATATATATATATATATATATATATATATATATATATATCCGTGTTTAATAAATAATAATATGGATTTAGAGCTGTAAAGACTTAAAGGCGTTTCGCCAGCCGTCGGGGAGGGGGTCCTCCCCTCTCTCGACCCCGCTGAGCGATACGTCCTTAGGGTCTGTAAAAACGCATTTTGAAATATTATATATATATATATATATATATATATATATATATATATATATATATATATATATATATATATATATATATATATATATATAATTTAAATAAAATGTCTAAAGCTAAAATGGTGTGACTACACACATTGATAATGACAGAATATATATATATATATATATATATATATATATATATATATATATATATATATATATATATATATATATATATATATATATATATATATAATATTTATATATCTATCTTTCTTTTTTTATATATAATATATATATATATATATATATATATATATAAAAAAATATATAATAAAAATATATATATATATATATATATATATATATATATATATATATATATATATATATATATACCTATAGATACAAATACATATCATATACTTTCCCCGTTATCACCCTTTATATATATATATATATATATATATATATATATATATATATATATATATATTATTATTATTATTATTATTATTATTATTATTATTATTATTATTATTATTATTATTATTATTATTATTATTATTATTATTATTATTATTATCAGAAGAGATTTCCTTAAAAAGAAAAAAGTGTCAAAGCTATTCGACGTATCGAGTCATTGCCTCAGTAGCACAAGGGAGTAAAGAAAAGATCAAAACCAATGTGGTCAGTGATCTAATCTCCGTGCCGCCTGGCACCAATTCGTAATCGAGTTCGGTTAGATTTTTAAAAAGTTACGTCATACTATGGGTTTGTGTGTGTGTGTGTGTGTGTGTGTGTGTGTGTGTGTGTGTGTGTGTGTGTGTGTGTGTGTGACGTCGCACGCAGTGCGACGTCACACATTGAGGGTAGAGTATTCTCGCGAGCGCAGTCGACGCGGACGGTTCAACTAGTGAGCCAACGGGGGCGGTCCCCCGCAAGGGGAATCCGGGAACGCGCGGAAACCACGGAAACATTAAGTACGTGTAATTAATCCACTTTCCAAGTGTACTTAATCCACATTCCAAGTGTACTTAATCCACACTAAGTACACTTTCCAAGTGTACTTAATACTGTACTTAATGCGAACAAAGGGGTAAAAACGGTCATGTACGTAAACGCCGCGCACATGGGTTAGCGATGACGTCATAGCCTAGAATAAACGGCCGTAGCGGCTGAACAAAGGGTGGTAGGGGAAAAAACGCTCATGAAAGTACATCACAATAGGCTTACACACAAATACACTCACGCTCGTACATGGCGAATGAATAGAAATATAGGTTCCCGGGGGGATCAACCCCCTAGGGTAATCCCACAGACATGAAAAGTACACGGGAAGATAGCTCCCACCGGGGAGAACCCGAAAAATCACTCAGCGTCTTTCCTGAGTACAGGGGAGCGCCACCCCCCGCCTTTGCCTGGGATCTGTGGTATATATATATATATATATATATATATATATATATATATATATATATATATATAAAAGTAAAAAGATTCTTTATATTTATATATATATATATATATATATATATATATATATATATTTATATATATATATATTTATATATATATATATATATATATATATATATATATATATATATATATATATATATATATATATATATATATATATATATATATATATATATATATATATATATATATATATATATATGTATACTCTCCTTGGGGAGGGCTCCCTGACTCAATATATCCCGTATTGCTCCGTTCTTTTGGACATGAAAAGCTTACGCTGGCAGACAAAAATAGTGTTTTGAGCTACCGTATGATGACAGTCGGATAAACAAAGCATTTATTTTTTCCAGAAATAAGCGTCATACTATGGTGGATTGATCATACCTCTGTTGAGAACAAAAGCTAACAAAATTTTTAAGCCCATTGCTTATGTTTACAAATTTGAAAGAAAAAAATTACCACTGCATCAATGTAATCGTCATCGTCATCAAAAGATATTAATGGACTCATTTTGCAGTCTTCTCTTAACTGACTGTAAGTTCCAATTGCATGATCTCTTCCTCTCTGAATGTTCAGCGCAACCAAGTCTAATCCGAATGGCCTATTAGTCTGGAAGCATTATATATATATATATATATATATATATATATATATATATATATATATAATATATATATATATATATATATATATATATATATATATATATATATATATATATATATATATATATATATATATATATATATATATATATATATATATATATATATATATATATATATATATAAATATATATATATATATATATATATATATATAAGAGTTATAAAAGTGCAATTATAAGTAAATATATATATATATATATATATATATATATATATATATATATATATATATTTATATTTATAAAGAAGAGTAGCGCACTCGAAGCGACGAAAGTATCTCCCATTGGGATAATGGTGTGTAGGGTATTTCCCAATGACATTCCAGTGCCCAATGGTTCGCCTTTCTCTTTTGCGTTCATATACACACTCCTCTTCCAGACAACACCTTACAGACATTACCTTATATACATATGTGTGTGGGAGAAAGAATTGCCCGCAGCGTATGTTTTGCGTGTCGTAGGCGACTAAAGGGACAGTGGTTCTTGGGTTAGCTGCCCACTAATACTTATCTCTTGCTAGGTATGCTACAGTAGATTTCGCACATAATCGTGATCTTTCGGCGAAATTGTATGAATCGTTTGGGTACATGGAATGTCAAAGGAATAAATGTCGAGGATAAAAGGAGAGAGGTGATGTATGCATTTAGAAAGGGTAAATTTGATTTGTTCGCTGTGACTGATACAATGATGAAATGAAACGGTGAAGATGAGTGGTGTTTTGTGAAATGTGTGTGTTGGAGTGGAGAGGAATGAGAGGGGGAGGCAAGGAGTTGCGATTTTGATAAGCAATATGTGTGGCACAGAGCTATGATGGATTTTGTTTGTGTGAGTAATAGAATTCTAATAATTAAATTTGTTTGAAAAAGTCAAGTTATTTGTGGTTGTAACATATGATCCATCTGAGGGTGATGTTGAGGAGAGTGAGACTTTCTGGGATAATCTGAATGTTTTGTATGGAGTGAATAGGAGCTTCAGATTGATTGTGTTGGGCGATCTAATTGGTTGGATAGGTGATAAGAAAAGGGATGGAATGTCATGTAAATTTGGGGTGATGGGAGAGAATGAGAATGGTTGGAGGGTAATTGATTTATGCGAGGGAAGAAGGTATGTGGTAAGTAATACTTTCTTCAAACACAAGAGTATTCATGAGTACACTAGAGTTGGTGTACGTAGAGATGGTATCGAAATGAAAAGCATGATTGATTTTGTGTTAGCGAAGACGGAGATGTTAAATCACATAAGAGGCTGGGGATGGGATTATCGGATCATTCCCTTGTTTTTATGTAATACTAAGTTAGTTGGGGCTTGGATGAAGAGGAAATAGGCTAGGAAGGAAGTGGGAAGAATTACGAGTGAGAGTTTAAGTGAACAAAGTAGTAAGGAAAAATATTTAAAAACGCTTAAAGATAAGTCAGTTGAGGGTGAACAAGATGAAACTGAACAAATCTAAACACAAATGAAGGAAGCCTTTGTTAGTAGTGCAAGAGAAGTATGAGGATGTGCTAAAGTAGGAAGTAAGAATGTTGGCAGTGAATAATGGAATGAAGAGGTGATGAAAGAGGTTAATAGTAAAAAAGAGGAGTGATCGAATGTGCTAAATTCAAATGATGAGGTCTCAAAAGAAGAATGTTTCGAATTATATACAGAGGAGAAAAGGAAGACTAAAAGTTGCACAAGTAGGAGGAAAAATGATGTAAATGAACAGTTTGGAAGAAGGATGAATAGGGACTTACAAGAGAATAGGAAGCTTTTCTGGATGGAAGCGCGAAAGGTTAAGAATAATGAATAGGGATGGTGCTTTCTCAACCGATGAAATGGATGTGAGAAGAGTGTGGAGGGAACACGTCGAAAACCTGAATAACATTGACGGTAATGAAGAGGTGATAGTAATATTTGTGGGTTCGATGGTGCAAGAAGGAATAGATGTTTTGGGGATGAGGTTTGGGGAGGTAGGGAGGAGGTTGAAGAATTGTAAATCTGGAGGCATAGATGGAATTACTGGTGAAATGATAAAAAATGGAGGCGAGATGGTGATTGAATGGATTTGGGTGTTGTTTAACAAAGCCTTTATGGAGGGTATAGTTCCGAGAAATTGGAAGAGAGCAGTAATAATACCCTATATAAGGATAAGGGGGATAAGGGGAGCTGTAGGAACTACAGAGGAATTAGTTTTTTGACTGTTGTAGGGAAGATATTTGCTGGTATTTTGGTAGAAAGAGTATGTCGAGTGACTGAAGGATTGATTGGTGAAGATCAAGGTGCATTTAGAAGTGGTAGAGGATGTGTGGATCAAAATTTTCCTATTGAAACAAATGATTGACAAAATGAGAGAGAATAAGAATAAATTGTATTTAGGTTTTACCGATTTGCAACAGACGTATGACAAGATTAAAAGGGAAGAACTGTGGCAGGTGTTAGTGATATATCGTGTTGATGGTAGGCTTCTGAATGGAATCAAAAGAATGTGTGGCGATATTGAAGCTTGTGTAAGAATAAATTGAATCAAAAGTGATTGGTTTAATATTAATAGCGGAGTGAGGCAGGGATGTGTTTTGTCTCTTTGGTTGTTTAATTTGTATATGGATGTGGTTATTAGGGGTAGGGGTGGCAGGGGAAGGTGTTAGAATGATAGAGAATGGAAGAGAGTGGAGGGTGTCCTACTCAGTGTATGCCGATGATTTGGTTTTGTGTGGTGAATCTGAAGAGAGTTTGATAGGATTGGTAAAGGGGTTTAACAGGGTGTGTAAAAGGAGGGGTTTGAAAGTAAATGTAGGTAAGAGTAAGGTTAAGGTAGTGAATAAGGAGAGTGTGCGGTGAAAAGTGTTCAGGTGGACAATTTTGGGAGCCTGTTAGGTGTGAGAAGAATTAATAAATAAGGAATGTGGTGTGAAGAAGGGCGTAAATGAGAGAACAGACGAGAGTACACTTAGATGATTTGGTTATATGGAGAGGATGGATGATAGTAGGTTGGTTAAGAGGATGTATAGTGGTGAGAGTGCTGGGAATCGACAGGCTGGAAGACCGAAGAAAAAGTGGACTGAGTCAGTAAAGTAATGCCCGAAGGAGAGAAATGTGAGATTGAAATAGGGAAGTAGAAAGGTGCCAAACAGTAGTAAATGGCGGGTTTTGTGAGGAAGTATGGTTGTGGGTTTTGCCCAGGAGATGAACCCACATTGACGGGATACCACGGGGAGGGTTCGTCACAGTTTTGTAAAACCTCTAGAGTGGATTTTTCTGAGTGCGACAAGTTCTCACTTGGAGGTATTAAGGGAAAGGTAAAGGGGGCTTTCTTTTCGACATCCGTTACGTCCTTCTACTGATTTTCTGTTCCAGTGTATGCTGCGTACCTCAACCCCAATCTAGGTTAGGTGGAAGATGATAATGATAGTGATAATATATATATATATATATATATATATATATATATATATATATATATATATATATATATATATATATATATATATATATATATATATATATATATATATATATATATATATATATATATATATATATATATATATATATATTAGACTGGCCCCCCCAAAAAATCTCGAAAATTGAGTAGCATACCCTCTATTATTGCTACTGTTTGCAAAAGTAGCCCGCACACTGAATTTCTTCCCAAATTAATCGTATTTGGTGCTGCCGCCATGCACCTGAAATGTGTTATAAAATGTCTTAAATGTCAAATTAACGTGGTATCCCCAGTAGGCCTAATCCACAAAGGTACACCTCATAATTACTCCAAAGGTGCCTTTCTCATTTCAGACTTTGTTAATTTTGAAAACACATCTCCGTGCTTTTCTACGATCTGCAAGATATACTGCAGCTGCTCTTCATTTTTTTGTAAGATGGGTGTTAATGGACTGTATTAAAGCAACAGCCCTTTCAGCATTATCATTATAGCAACATTCATTTTTTCTACATAGTTTTTTGCGTTAATGTCTTCAACATTTTTACTCCATACTGAAGGATAGGATTGAAGAAATGATGTTGGGAGTAACAACTTCTCGAAGAAAAGTTTGCTTTTTGAGGTAATGAAACTTGCCAGTGTGTGTTCTGAAACAATCTTATCCGTATAATCAAGACTTATTCTGTTGGAAGTCCTTTCAACAGCTGACTTATCTATAGCTTGAACTATTTCCAGCTTCATATCATTATTGACTTCATTGTCAAAGAATGCGAGAGGCACCAGCTCCTCGTTCAGGTACCATAAGTGCCGACAGAGAGCTTTTGCAGCAACTGCAGATACGTCTTTTTCGTCATAATCCATAAGTTTCTGGAGAATTTGCAGGTCAGTTCTTGGTGATTTTGGCGCACTAGGTGCTGCAAACCAATTGCGCACATAGAAGATGACTGCAAACCGAACAAATTTTTCCAGTCCAGTGAGTTCTCTTCTAGTCATTTTGATTTAACTCTGAAACAGTACCATTTTTATGGCATATAAAACTCGTACTATCCATCTTGCTCGATGCATGGCACCTGGTTTCACAAAATGAACACCTTTAGGAGGAACGTCTCCAAGAATTATAATAGTCAACTCCAAAAGTTCAGCATAATCTTTTCTTGGATGCATTTTCTTCAATTCCTGTTTGCAGAACTCAACAATTTCCACTTTCTCTGGAATGATCAATTTGGTAGTCTGATAATTGTCTTTAATTAGTGTTTCCCAACTAGTCTGAAATCGTTCAAACAGCTGTGTCTCTGGTCCAGCAGGTGCTCCAAGGCACTTGTCAAATACATCCGAAATTATTATTTCATAAATATGATGTCGACAAGCCAGTTGAAGCAGTGATCGCCCAAGCTTGGATTCTATTATAGTGCAGGCTCCTTGCTTATTACCAGTATTGCTGGCAGTGGTGTCAAAACACATGATCTGTATATTATTTTCAAAGTTCCAATCTTCCAAACATTCAATTACAGCATTCGCAATATCAATGCTCTTTCCTGAACCAAGATTTGGGAATGCTAAGAGTTTTGAATTACCTTCTGCTGATACTAGTATAGGTAACCTCTATGTATTTGTGAAACCAGTGATATCTGGTAGAATTTTACCATCCTAATGTACAGTCAATGGTACATCTGTTTTATATCCTCAGCTATTTTTTTACGTAGAGCACTTCTTTCTCTCTGCAATGTACTTCTACTTAACACAATGTCATCAACATCGACTCCAAGGGCATTAACAGTGGATGCCAACACCATAAAAGCACTGCGATCACTTATTTTTGTCCTGTCCAGTGTCATTGCCACATCATGTGTCACAACACGCTTTTTCTTGCACTGTCCACTAGATGAAGGTTTGGGTTGGGTTCATCACTTTCGTGTGAATCAGTATTAGAGTTTGAAGTATCGCTAGTAGAACGTGAGCTAAATTCTACAAATACAGACATTTTCTTCTTCCTTATCTCTTCACGCTTTGTTTGCGCTTCCAATCTTTCCTCTCTTTTCCGTTTTCTAGCTTCTCTAGCAAGATCTTTTCTATCAATTGTGCCTATGTAGCCAAGTCTACCTTTTTCTCTTTGAGCTGAAATAT
>JABUQX010102015.1:7500-12500 GCA_015478945.1 Trachelipus rathkii | reverse complement strand
TACACACATACACTCACCCTATAGACACTTACACTCACCCCAAGACACTATACACTCACCCATAGCACTTCACTCACCCATAGGCAACTACGCTCACCATAGAACACTTACACTTAAACTTACACACATACACACACACACTATGACACTTATACAACCATACACTCACCCATAGGCACTTACACCCACCCTTAGACACTTACACTCACCCATAGACACTTACACTCACCCATAGACACTTACACACACACATTCACACACACACACACACACACACACACACACACACACTCGATATCTTAATGCCTCTGCTTTGATGCCTCAACTTTGATGCCTCAACTTTGATGCCTCAAGTTTGATGCCAACAGCTTTGATTGCCTCAGCTTTGATGGCTCAGCTTTAATGTCTCAGTTTGATGGGGGGAAGCCAGCGCCAAGCTCCTATATATTCCATACAAGAACCGTCTGAATGTATTGAATAAGCTACCAACTAATATCCAATTTTGATGCTCAATGCTGAAGGACTGCACATTATTTCGATGACTCATCTTATGAGACGTCATCTGTTTCGGATCACTTTGATGAGAGTTTCAACTTTGGACGGTTCATCTTTGATTGCGTACCTAATTGAATGGTTCAACTTTGATGGTTTTCAATCACAGTAATGAGTGTCTATGAGTGTTCTATTACTGTTCTATGAGTATTCTATGAGGTATCTATGAGTGCCAGTGAGTGCCAGGTAGTGCAATGAGGCCATGAGTGCCAAGTGAGGCCACAAGCTGCCAAGTGAGTGCCACATAGTGCCAACTGAGTGCACTTTTTTCAAGCTTTTCTAGCCTTCCTGAACCTAGAAAGCCCTAATATTGGGCCTACCAACTAGTTATAATATGAGGAATCGATTGGTGTATATTATAGGTTGCTAGACTGCTTCCTAGTCTGAGTTAGCTTTTTTCTAACCTACCCTATCATAGAAAGCCCTAAATAATGGGGCCTACCCCACTTGTTATTAAAAGGTTGAGGACTCGATTGCTGTATTATTATAAGTTGGCTATGATGGATCCTTTTTTCTAACCCTTCTAACACGACATTAATATATTTTTAAATTTATTTTAATAAATTATTTATATATAAATATTTATTATATATTTTATTATTAAATATATATAATATTAATATATATATATATATATAATAATATATATATTATATTATATTATTATAGTATATATTACATGGGGCAATAGCCTGAAGGAGTACACTGTTTCCTTACGTTAACCAGACCGCAAGCTTTGCATCAAGCAAGAACGCGATCCCGCCCGCCGCGTGTGCCCGCAGGCGCAATATTTCCGCGTATCCCCCGCGCGCGCCCGCAGGCACAATATTCCCGCGTATCCGCCGCGCGCGCCCGCAGGCGCAATATTTCCGCGTATCCCCCGCGCGCGCCCGCAGGCACAATATTCCCGCGTATCCGCCGCGCGCGCCCGCAGGCGCGTAACCGCCGCGCGCGCGCCCGCAGGCGCAATATTGCCGCGCGAACGATAAATATGATATCAATGTAAACTATTCAAAGAATTTCTTTTCAAATATACTATGAGTCATTCATTTTTACTTCATACTTAAACATTTTTTATTAAAAACATATACTTTACAGACCTTAAAGCAGTAAAACAGTAAATCAATAACTCAAATGCATAGCAGCAGAGGGTTTAGTAAGGCTTTGTTTTACTGCTTTACTGCTTTACGGCTTTACTGCTTTACATCATATATTTATTAACATTATGTTTTGTTTTATATTTTTTATTTAAAAATTGTAATGTCAGAAGAAAACTACAGTGTCTGTTATATAAACATTTTATTTTACTACAATTGTACGAAATTTTATTAAAAACATATACTTTACAGACCTTAAAACAGTAAAACAGTAAATCAATAGAGCTGTTGCATAGCAACAAAGGGATTAGAGGGGATTAGTTTTATTGCTTTACTGCTTTACTGCTTTACTGCTTTACTGCTTTACTGCTTTACATCATATATTTATTAACATTAAGTTTTATTTTAATTATTTTAATTATTTTATATTTAATTTATTTTAATTATTTTATTTATTTATTTTATTTTTATTTTAATTATTTTATTTATTTTATTATTTTATTTTAATTATTTTATTATTATTATTTTATTATTATTATTTAATTATTATTATTATTTTTATTTTTATTATTATTATTTTTATTATTATTATTATTTTTATTTATTATTATTATTATTATTATATTATTATTATTATTATTATTATTATTATTATATTATTATTATTATTTTTTTTATTATTATTATTATTATTATTATTATACTTCCAGTCATTTACTTCATGCCTATTATTATTATTTAACACCCACACCCACACACACACACACACACACACTACACTCACACACACACACACACACACACACACACACACACACACACACACACACACACACACACACACCTACACACACCACACACACGCACACACACACACGCAAACATTTTATTTTACTAAAATTGTACGAAATTTTATTAAAAACATATACTTTACAGACCTTAAAACAGTAAAACAGTAAATCAATAGCGCATATGCCTAGCAACAAAGGGAATAGTAGGCTTTTGTTTCACTGCTTTACTGCTTTGCTGCTTTGCTGCTTTACTGCTTTACATCATATTTTAATATATAATGAGACTATTTATTAAAAACATTTTATGTTTTTTAATTAATCATTTACAGTCCTAACTTTATCTCCTGAGGTGCTGCTCCTAATTGAGTTCAATTTATTTTCGCATCCCAACACTCACACCTACAAAAACACTCACCTCTCACAAACACTACCCATAGACAGTTACACTCACCCATAGACACTTACACTCACACCTACACACACGCACACACACACATACACACACACCCTGTTCATTAAAATATACACTGTTTAAACATATCAAATAAGTTCTTTTGTATTAACATAACATATATTTATATAAAACATTTTTTGTTCTTTTATTTAAACAAGCAACATTTATAATTACTCCTTCAATTATAACTAAAATTATTTCAAAGTTTCTTAAAACTTCTATAATAAATCATTATCTTTGAACAAAGAATTTATTATTATTATTAACTGTTAATACTTTTTGTTTATAAATTTATAAACTATCAAGTTTTAAAATAATTTTTTACTAAAATTTTATTGAAATTTTATTTAAACATATATTACGTACCTTAAGCAATAAATCAGTAAAGTCAGCCCCTAGCAAGAACCTAGCATCCCTCTACACCAAGCTATACCACGGTTTGTTCTATTGACTTACTGCTTTACATCATCTTTAGCCATGTAATAAGTATGAAAATAGCAAAATAAGTTCTTCTCTGTTAACATATGCTGTATTTTATAAAATCATCTGTTTTATTTAAAATTTGTCTCACTACTTACATATAGATGTTTCCATTCACAGATAACCTATAAAATTCAAAGTTTTTATAAATAATTTGGATTTACTTTTTAATATTATTAATATTATAATATTTTATTATTATTATTAGCAGCTATGTACATTTGACAATCTTTACAATACAGAAAACACAACAATTCGCCATCCTTACAGATACGAAACTTACCTCTCTCTGTTAAAAAATGTGTTGAAATAACTAACTTTAGGCCTTAAATTTAGCCTAAATTAGGGATAATCCTTTTGTACCCGCTGATTTAAGCTAATACCAGGTCAAAAAGGTAATTCCAGTATAAGACAAAGATCGAGAATAAAATGTATTATATTTATAAATATATTTTCAAACTGAAAACATGCGATCGGTTAAGATCCTTTAAGCATGTAGAAGGAAATTCTTGCCTTCTTGTGAATGGATGAGTAATCCTTATCTCTAATGACAGCGCATGTGATTGGTCGAGAATTATTTTTATCACTTTCTTGGTTTTAAGGTATGTAATAACCCCCTCAGGGAGGGTCTCCGGAACCCCCGCTCTTTGGTATTTGGGTGTGTATTTGAGTAGGTGTGTTTTATTATCTTTTAGACCCAAACTCATTTTAAAATCATAGTCGTTTTAGCTGTTAAGCGGTGCACAAGTTCTCTGATTTGTATTAAAAGTGTTTTATTTTTACTATGTGTATATCATATTTATAATTAAATAATTACATTGAGGAATAATTATTAAATTTCACTTGAATAGATAATAATTAATTCACTAGATTTATAGTAGGTCACGTGAAGCCCAACGCGAGAGCGCCCGCAAAGCGTCGACCCGGTTGCGGAACCGAACGCGCATGAACCGCCGGCGTAATATTACTATACGGTCGCGAAAATATTCCACCGCTTAACAGCTAAAAACGACTATGATTTTTAAATGAGTTTGCGCGTCTAAAAAATAATAAAACACACCTGCTCAAATACAATTAAAAACTAAGTTAATTTTCATCCAATCCCAGTAAGGCCCAGGATATGAAAAAACATGTTTTTACCATACCTTAAACAAAAAGCGAATAAAATATTCTCGACCAATCACATCCTGTCAAATAGAGATAAGGATACTCCACCATTCACAGAAAGGAAAGCATTTCCATTCTTACGCTTAAAGATGCCTTACCGATCAGCATGTTTCAGTTTGAAATATATTTATAAAAAATAATAATAACATGATTCTCGATTCTTGTCGTATACTGGAAGACCTTTTGACCTGTATTAGCGCTTAAATCAGCCGAGTACAAAAAGGATATCCTAAATTTAGGGCCTTAAATTTAGGCCTAATGTAGTTATTTCAACACATTTACAGAAAGAGTCATTTCTATCGTAAGGAGTGCGCGTTTTGTGTTTTCTCGTATGGATTGTCAATGTACCATAGATCCTAATAATAATTAATAATAATAATAATAATATTCACACTTCGTAATGAGAATTGTAAAAATAATTGGGATTTCGAAAAACCTTTAAATTCCAAATTATTAAAA
>JABUQX010102014.1:32500-34796 GCA_015478945.1 Trachelipus rathkii | reverse complement strand
TCTGGGGGACCAAGTCTGATGGGGGAGCCCCAGTAGAAGATGGGAGGAAATGCATATAAAGAGAAAGTATGTTGGAGAAAGGAGTCGCGATTCGGAGTCAAGAGAAGGAAGAGTCCGGTGAAGGAGATCTGAGTCAGAGAAGTCCGAGTCGAGTTACCGGCACCGGTGACTGGAGCGGTTGCGGTGCTGAGTTAATAAACATTTCGGGTGTGAGCGAAACAATGTTGCTCCTATATATTGGTATGGCCGTATCTGTAGATTGCGAAAAGTGAATGAGTCAGAACCAATCAAGGAAAAAAAAATCTTATTTTTTATTATCTTTAATTAATTACAAAAATTTACGTTTTACAGTACCCTAGAAGCAGTAAATAATGTAAATCAACTGACCCTAATCAGCCCTTCCGGGATCTATATTAGATCTATATCTATTGGATCTACTCGATGCACTTACTAATTTTTACTATAAATATGTCACGTTTTACATACCCTAGCAGTAAAGATCAGTAAATCAAACACCAAAGCCACCCTCCTGTCATCAGTTCTATTGATCTATTGAATCTATTGATCTATTGAATTTATTGATTAATTGATCAAGGTCGATATTATTTCACTAAAATTGCCATGTTTTTACTACCCTAAATCAAGGTAAATCAGTAAAAATTCAGTAAAATCAAACCCACCAGCCTACACTTCCTGTCCAAACCGATCATCTATTGACATCGTATTTAATTCAATCATATTTTTTTTAGTAAAATTGTCCATCGTCTTACATATCCTAAATCAGAAAAGAAAAATCCAAAGTAAAGCAAAAGCTTACCACACTGCCACCTCATCCATGAGCATTGATCTATTGATATATTGATCGTATTGTCATTGATTCAATTCATAGTTTTTTAGTTATAAATTGTCATGATTTTACATACCCTAAAGCAGAAAATTAAGGAAATCAAACCATCCACCCTACTCATCCTCCCCGGCTCTTAACCCCCGTCTCATGATCCAATCGATTCCTATTATTAATCTATTGATGTCAAGTTCACATTTCGTGAAATATTTGAGATCAAACATACATAAAAAACAAGTTCTTTATGACACTAAGCCGCGAATAATTTATGCTAACTAACCAAAGTTTTTATACATATAATAAAGCTAACATAAGCGTCATCCGGGCATAAAAATAAATGTACGCCGAATAAAACGGTTAAAATGAACAAAGTTCCACCAATTAACAACCGTAAAGTAACTAACATAGCGTACAAAACGTAACTATTCACACTTTGTCAAGGCATATCTCTAAAATATCAATGTAATTTTACATTAACATGGTAATATTCAACAAAAAGTTCATCATAACCTTACCCAAGTACCTAATACCTAACGGATAAATACAAACATAGTAAAAAGTTTTAATCCTCTGTAAAGTAAACTATGCAATATACATAGCTTTAACACATAAAACAACCGACAAATAAACAGCTATCATTAACCACTTAGTCAATAAAGCGAACATATGCAATTGGCTGTTGAGTATCAATTTAGGTTAAAACATAACATAAAAACATGTTCTTTATACACTATTCAATGAATATATGCTAACGTACAAGTTTTCACATTAATAAAGGCAACATAGCATCATATGAACTAAGAAATTAATATACAACGACAACCTAAACACAGACTACGAGCGAATTAAATTGTTAACATTATCAAATTCTACACTTAACAACAGAAAAGTAACTAACATGGCAGTACAAAAACGTAACCTATCACACTTGGTCAAAGCATATCTTCTAAAAATATCAGAATGTATAATTTTACATTACAACAGTGAATATTCAGACAAAAAGTTCATCATAACCTTACCAGAGTAACCATAATAACCTAGACGGTATAAATACCAAACATAGTAAATTTTAATCCTCGCTAGAAGCTTAAACTATGATTATAACATACTTATACACATAACAACACCAGGACAAGATAAACAGCATCATGTAGTTTACACCACCTCTGAGCTTTACGTGATGCGTGAGTGGAACCTATCTAATTTGATGATTGGGTGAGTATCATTATTGATTAAAGCTGATATATATATTAGAATGATGTAATGTATGATTAATGCCACTAAATTGCTATTGTAGAATTAGGAAATTTGCTAAGGTAACACAAGATATTAGCTCACCACACCTTTCACATAACATGAACACAAAACTTAATCCCCCAGCAAGGTCATTAATAAATAAACCAAACACCTCCTATATATAATGGCATTTCACATCGACCACTCACCTGCCAA
>JABUQX010102014.1:10000-27500 GCA_015478945.1 Trachelipus rathkii | reverse complement strand
TCCGAAAGAAGATTAGGCTTAAAAAAGATACCAATCGAACAAGGTGGCCCACAGGCGAGTTTTGATGACCGTAGGGTCACCCTAAGGGGTGTGCCCCCTTAGCGCCAGGACAAATTCGTCCTAAACCATGTTAGCTTAACGTATCAGGCTAAAATTTAGATGTGAGCTATATGATGACGTAATCCCGTCGGAGACGCAGATTACGTTCCTCTGCCCCTCTAAATATTAAATAATCGTAGAAACTTGAAACTTGGAGAAAGCATTCGGATTGGAGTCGGAGTCGGATTCTGAGACGGAGTGGAGTCGGATTCGGGTTGAGTCCAGAGACCCCACCGGAGGGGGTTCTCAGTTTGAAAAATAGAAGAAATGCATGGAATGCAAAACAGAAGAAGAAGAAAGGAAGAAGAAGAAGGATGAGGAAAGGAGGAAAGGAGGAAAGGAGGAAGGAAGAAGAATGAGGAAGGAGTAGTCTGACTCAGAGGAGTAGGAGTTGACAGCTGCACCGGTGCTGGAGCCGGTGCGGTGCTAAGTTAATAAACTTTAAAAAAATAAAAATAAAAAATAAAAAATAAATTAATTAAATAAATAAATAAATAAAATTTCTTATTCTGTTTATGTTTATAACTTACAAATTTACGTTTTTACATACCCTAAAGCAGTAAATCAGTAAATGAAACTGCCCTCCTCAGCCCTTCCGTGATCTATTGATCTATTGATCTATTGATTCAAGTCAAATTTTTTACTAAAATTGTCATGTTTTAATACCCTAAAGCAGTAAATCAGTAAATCAAACCACCATCCAACTACCCTCCTGTCCAGTTCGTGATCTATTGATCTATTGATCTATTGATCTATTGATCTATTGATTCAAGTCAAATTTTTTACTAAAATTGTAACGTTTTACATACCCTAAATCAGTAAATCAGTAAATCAAACCACCATCCCTCCTCCCTCCTACTCTTCTATGATCTATTGATCTATTGATCTATTGATCTAAGTCAAATTTTTTTACTAAAATTATAACGTTTTACATACCCTAAATCAGTTAAATCAGAATCAACCACCATTCCCTCACCTCCTGTTCCATCCATGTCATTTGATCTATTGATCTATTTATCTATTGATCCATTGATCTATTGATCTATTGATTCAAGTCACATTTCGAGTATCATTTTGGGTAAACATAACATAAAAAAAACAAATTCTTTATACACTGATCAGTGAATATATGCTAACGTAACAAAGTTTCACATTAATAAAGCTAGACTAACATATCTGAACTAGAATATAACCATAACGACATACGACCACACCTTAAACAAGAAGAAACGGTTAATATAAACAAAGTTCAATACTTAAAACAACAGTAAAAGTAACTAACAATTCATACAAAAACGTAACTTATTCACCCCTTGTCAAACGTATCTCTACCATAACAATGTTAATTTTACATTAACATGGTAAATATTTAACAAAAATTTACCATAACCTTGTGTAATTATCATACAGATAAATGAATATTGCTAACGTAACAAAGGTTTTCACATTAATAAAGCCAACATAACATTGCCAGAACTAAGAATATAAATGACAACGACAAACCTAACACATCTAAGCAAGAATAAACTGCTAACGTTAACAAAGGTCAAAACTTATCAACAGTAAAAGCTAACTAACAAGACAAACAAAAACATAATCCATTCGTACTTTATCAAACAATTTCACCAACATGACAATGTTATTTTACATTAACATAGTAATATTACCAAAAATTTATGCATAACCTTACCGTAACCATCATAATAGCCTAAACGGATTAAGACAAACAAAAGTAGAGTTTACCCTCTGTAAAGCAAACTATGAACATAACAGACTTAACACACAACAACCAGACGAAGAAAAACAGCTATCATAACAATTTAGTCAATAAAAACGAAATACGAGGGAAAGTAAAAACAAGTTTTCATATTTATAACATATAATTTTCATTGAAAAGAGCGTTATTTAAATACATAAAAACATAATAAATACATAAAACATTAAGTTTATTTTAAAATATATTAAGTCATCTAATCAGAGAACATAGGATTTCAAGTTGGGTAAGCTCTATATATCTCTCTAAAGATTCAACAGGTGTAGAGATGCGAGGAGATGTCATCGTACCAGTACAGCGAAAATTGTCCTACTGACGGAAATCGTATGCGTAAACAACCCTTAAAGGTAATGAGATTCTTTTCTTTCAACCAATCAGAAGAAAGTAAACAGGAATACGGACGCACGAACGAACCATATCAGTTCAGAAAGGGTATATATTCTCGTTAGACGAACAACAACAAACAACAACAACAAACAACAACAACAAACAACAACAACAACAACAACAACAACAACAACAACAACAACAACAACAACAACAACAACAATAACATAGGTACAAAAATAAGTTCTTTTATATTACTAACCAACAAATATTATGCTAATGTAACATGTTTTCCACGATTAATAAGCTAACATAGCATTACCAGAACTAAGAATAGTAATGTACATGACAAAACCTAACACACCTACGCAAGAATAAAAAACTAACATTAACAAAGTTCCATACTTAACAACAGTAAAAGTACCTAGCCACAGCGTACAAAACGTAATCTATTCACACTATTTTCAAGCATATCTCTAACATATCAATGTTAATTTTACATTACCACTACGATTTACGTACGCATTAGAGTATCATTTCGATCAAACATAGCACAAAAAATGAGTTCTTTATATTATAACCATCGAATATATGCTAACCTAACAAGGTTTTCACATTAATAAGCTACAGTAGCATCATATGAACTAAGGAAATAATATACTACGACAAATCTAACACAGCTTAAGCACGGAATAAATGTTAACATTAACAAAGTTCCACACTTAAACATCTGTAAAAGTAACTAAACATTGCATACAAAACGCTAACCTATCATTACTTTTTTCAAGCATAATATCTAAACATATTAACGTTAATTTTTACATTAACAGTAATATTTAACAAGAATTTATAATAATCTTGTCTAATTATCATTACAGACCAACGAATAAACTGTAAACCTAACAAAGTTTTATCCAAACATAACACAAAAATAAGTTCTTTATATACTAACCTTCGAATATATGCTAACGTAACAACGTTTACATTAATAAAGCTAACATAACATAACCTGAACTAAGAATATAAGATAACAACGACAACCTAACACACCCTACGTACGAATAAACTACTAACATTAACAAACTTCCGCACTAACAGCATAAAGTACCTAACACTCAACAAAACATAACTATTCACACTTTTATAAGTTTGTTTAGGTTTTTAGTTTGCCCTAGAACTGTGCTAATGTCTATGTTATCATAGGTCAAATGATGTTATACTCGAAACGAGTGACACTTTGATGAAGATAGTGTCAATTCATAGTTCAAGTGTTGGTATCTTTGATAGATTGGTCACTTTGTTAAGGATTTTGTTAGATAATACCTTTACCTGTTCCTGATATGCGAGAAAAGTGGGAACATATCGAGTATTGTAAGACCTTGTTAGCTACTTTACCTTTATAAGTAGGGAATTTTCAGGATGTTAGCTGATTATTCATTACGCGAGGTAAAGTAGCTAACAGGTCATACATTACTCGATATGTTCCCACCTTTTCTAGCATATTAGCAACAGGTAAAGCCGTATCATCTAACAAAATCCTTTAACAAAGTGACCACTATCAAAGATACAAACATCTTGAACTATGAATGAACACTATCTTCATCAAAGTGTCACTCGTGTCGAGTATAACATCATTTAACATCAATTGACCTATGAATAAACATAGACATTAGCAAAGTTCTAGGGAAACCTAACAAACCTAACAAACCTAAAAAGTGTGAATAGGTTATGTTTTGTATGAAGTGTTAGGTACTTTACTGCTGTTAAGTGCGGAAGTTTGTTAATGTTAGTAGTTTATTCGTACGTAGGTGTGTTAGGTTTGTCGATGTATATAGTTAGGTTAGTTATGTTATGTTAGCTTTATTAATGTAAAAACGTTGTACGTTAGCATATATTCGAAGGTTAGTTATATAAGAAACTTATTTTTGTGTTATGTTGGATAAAACTTTTATGTTTTACAGTTATTCGTTGCGTCTGTTATGATAATTAACAAGATTATGCATAAATTCTTGTTTAAATTATTACTGTGTCAATGTAAAATTAACGTTAATCATGTTGAGATATATGCTGAAAAACAAAGGTATGAATAGTTACGTTTTGATGCCAATGTTAGTTACGTTACAAGATGTTAAGGTGCTGGAAACGTTTGTAATGTTAACAATTTATCGTGCTTAAGCTGTGTTAGATTTGTCGTTGTATATTATTTTCTTAGTTCGTATGATGCTATGTTAGCTTTATTTATATGTGAAAACCTTGTTAGGTTAGCATATATTCGATGGTAGTATATAAAGAACTCATTTTGTTCTATGTTTATCCGAAAAGGATACTCTAAATGCTACGTAAATCAGTAGTGGTAATGTAAAATTAACAATTGATATGTTAGAGATTATGCTTGAAAAAGTGTGAATTATTTTTACGTTTGTACGCTGTGCTAGGTTATTTACTGTTGTTAAGTATGAACTTTGTTAATGTTAGTGTTTATTCTTGCGTAAGGTGTGTTAGTTTTGTCATTGTACATTATATTTCTTAGTCTGTAATGCTATGTTAGCTTTATTAATGTGAAAAACAATGTTACGTTAGCATATTTCGTTGTAGTATATAAAGAAACTTATTTTTGTACTATCATTGTTCGTTTTGTTGTGTTGTTGTTGTTGTGTTGTTGTGTTGTTGTTTGTTGTTGTTGTTGTTGTGTTTGGTGTTGTTGTTGTTTGTTGTTGTTGTTGTTGAGAATATCTACCCTTTTGAACTGATATGGTTCGTCCGTGCGTCCGTATTCTTCTGTTTACTTTCTTCTGATTGGTTGAAAAAAAGAATCTCATTACCTTTAAGGTTGTTTACGCATACGATTTCGTCAGTAGGACATTTTCGCTTGTACTGGTACGATGACATCTCCTCCAATCTCTACGCTGTTGAATCTTTAGAGAGATATATAGAGCTTACCCAACTGAATCCTATGTTCGCTGATTAGATGATAAAATAATATTTAAAATAAACTTATGTTTTTATGTATTTAATATTTTTTATGTATTTAAATAACGCTCTTTTCAATGAAATTATATACACTAAAAATATGAAAACTTGTTTTACTTCCCTGTATGGTCTTTTATGACTAAGATTGTTTAATGATAGCCTGTTTATTGTCTGCGTTGTTGTGCTGTATAAGTATGTTATGTTCATAGTTGAGCTTTAACAGAGGGGTAAACTTTCTTTGTTTGTCTTAATCCGATTAGCGATATTATGATGTTAGGTAAGTTATGATAAATTTTTGGTAAATTTTACCGATGTTATGTAAAATTAACATTGTCATGTGCGTTGAATTGTTTGATAAAGTACGAATGGATTATGTTTTTGTTTGTCTTGTTAGGTTACTTTTACTGTTGATAAGTTTGAACCTTTGTTAATGTTAGCAGTTATTCTTGCTTAGATGTGTTAGTTTGTCGTTGTTCATATTATATTCTTAGTTCTGGCAATTTATGTTGGCTTTATTAATGTGAAAAACTTTGTACGTTAGCATACTTTCGTTACTCTGTATGATAATTAATTACGACAAGTTATGGTAAATTTTTTGTTAAATATTTACCATGTTAATGTAAAATTAACATTGTTATGTAAGAGATACGTTTGACAAGGTGTGAATAAGGTTACGTTTTTGTATGAATTGTTAGTTACTTTTACTGTTGTTAAGTATGACCTTTGTTAATATTAACGTTATGTCTTGTTTAAGGTGTGCAGTATTCGTTATGGGTTATATCTTAGTTCAGATGATGCTATGTAGCTTTATTAATGTGAAAACTTTGTTACGTGACATATATTCACTGATCAGTGTATAAAGAATGTTTTTTTTTATGTATGTTTACCCAAAATGATACTCGAAATGTGACCTGAAGCAATAATCAATAGATCAATGGGTCAATAGATCAAATGATCAATAGATCAATAGATCATGTAATGGACAGAGGGTGGTTGGATGGTGGTTTGATTGACTGATTTACTGATTTAGGGTTATGTAAAACGTTACAATTTTAGTAAAAAATTGACTTGAATCAAAATAAAGGACTTCAAGTAAAAAGAAGATTCAAAAAATAGATCATAGAAGAGTAGGAGGGAGGAGGGATGTGGTTTGATTTATTAATTTACTGATTTAGGTATGTAAAACGTTTTTACAATTTTAGTAAAAAAAAATTTGACTTGAATCATAGATCAATAGATCAATAGATCAATAGATCAATAGATCACGAGCGGATGAGGGAGGAGGGGCTGGTGAGTTGATTGACTTATGACTGCTTTAGGGTATTAAAACATGACAATTTTAGTAAAAAATTTGACTTGGAATCAATAGATCAATAGATCAATAGAGCACGAATGGGTAGGAGGATGGGTTCATTTACTGATTTACTGCTTTAGGATGTAAAAAACCGTAAATTTGTAAGTTATAAAACAAAAAAGAATAAGAATTTTATTTATTTATTTATTTTAATTATTTATTTTTTATTTTTTATTTTTATTTTTTTTAAAGTTTATAATCAGCACGCGCACCGGAGCCAGCACCCGTGCAGCTGTCAACTCCTACTCCTCGGAGTCAGACTCCTCCTTCCTCATTCGTCTTCCTTCCTCCTTTCCTCTTTCCTCTCCTTCTTCTTCTCCTTCTTCTCTTCTGTTTTGCATTCCATGCATTTCTTCTATTTTTCAATGGGAACCCCCTCCGGGGGGTCTCTGGACTCTGAACCCGATCACTCCAACCCGTCTCAGACTCCGAACCTCCGACTCCGAACCGATGCTTTCTCCCAGTTTCAGTCTTCTACGATTATTTTAATATTTAGAGGGGGCCAAGAGGAACGTATCTTCGTCTCCGACGGATTACGCACATATAGCTCACATCTAAATTTTAGCCTGATACGTAAGCCTAACATGCGTTTAGGACGAATTTGTCCTGCGCTAAGGGGGGCAACAACCCCCTTTTAGGGGTGACCTACGTCATTCAAAATCTCGCCTGTGCGCCACCTGTTCGAACTTGGGTATCTTTAAGCCTAATCTTCTTCGGAAAAGGAAGGACTCAACAAGGCCGTAGCGGTTATATTTCAGTTCAGTCTCGGCGGGAGCGGTACCCCCTATATACATCCTAGATACTTGAAATTTACCCTGTTTCATAGTTTATCACCACACAAACCATATACCAAGTTTCAGACCGATAGCTCTATTTCCTTCGTAGAAAACGGTGCCCGTAGTCGCAAACTGTTAGGAATTACCTACTATATTATATATATATATATTATATATTATATATATATATATATATATATATATATATATATATATATATATATATTATATATAATATATATATAATATATATTATATGTATATGTATATATACTATCATAGTATATATATATATATATATAATATGATATATATATATATTAATATAGGTGTGTGTTATTGAATAACAGGGCTAGGATTCGAGTTTTTGCTCTCCTCAATGTAGCGATTTATAATTTTCGTATCCCTTTTAAACTTGATATCCCTATAGCAGGTGTTGTTACCTCGTTGTATACGAGGATACGCATCCATGCAGACCCCTTTAACGTTTGTAGAGCCCCCATATTAATTTTTGCAGGCATCGTATCCCCCTCAAATTTGGAATCCCCTCTCTTGAAGACGTAACCTCTTCTTTTGTTGCCAAAACCTCAAAATCAAGTTCTACGGGTTCGTAAACATAGGGAAAGACACCTCATTTGAACTATTATATGCAAATTTCAAGATTCGGCTCCAGCTTTGGCTCCGGGTCTGGCTCCGGCTCAGTGCTCCGCATCATGAGCCTACTCAGGATTCTACTCCTCCGCCTCCGATTCCTTCTCAGTAGAATGTTGGCTGTTTATTTCCCTCATAGCCATAACAAAAGCCAAGTTTGGGGGCTCAGCACCCACCTACGGCGTATGGAGCAATGTGAAAAATCGGCTCCACCGAGGTGATACCACTAGCAGTGCGGATAGCAAGTTTGAAAGGGATACGATCACTGGAATAAAAACTCGAACCGTTTGAGGGAGGTATGATGTCTGCAAGACTCCTTAAACGGGGTTCAAACACTTTAAGGTGGGCTGCATCCTCCTACCTGGGGTACATGGATACGTAACCTTGTTTACGACGAGATGACACCACCAGCTATAGGGATGTCAAGTTTGAAAGGAATATGATCACTAGAGCTCGAGAATAGAAACTTCGAACTCTAACTCAGTAGCTCAATAATATATATATATATATATATAATATATATATAATATATATATTTATATAATTATATATTATCTATATATTATATATAATATATATATATTATATATATTTATATATATATACATGATATATATATATATATAAGTATATATATATAATGTAGATGTAATACCGTGCATGTTCTTTGCATGCCAAAAGGGTTATTACATCTAACCATAATATTAACAGTTTACGCTTTAAGAAAAGTTTTCAGTTTATATATAATATAATATATATATATATATATACTATATATATTATATATATATGATATATATATATATATATACTATGATATATATATTATATATATATGATATATACGTATATATATATATAGTATTATATTATATATATTATATACTATATAATATATACATATATATATATATATATATATTATATATATATATATATATAATATAATATATATATATATATATATATATATATATATATATAATATATTATATATATGTATATATATATATATATATATATATATACTAATATAATTATGTATATATATATATATACTATTATATATATATATATAATATATATATATATATATATATAAATATTATATAGTATATATATATAATATATATATAATATTTCTAGAAGCATGTCGCAGTTCATTTGCAGTCCAGCTAATGCCATAACCAAGTTTGGTAGCTCAAATCACCTTTCGGGGAATGCACTGATACGTAACCTCGTATATGACAGGATTACGTCATAAGAAAGGGCCGGTCCAATTTGAGGGGAAACTGAATCTCTAATACTCCCGATGCTAGGAAACAAGATAGCTGTTGCTATTGTTCGGCCACGACTTGCTATGTAAATACTATATATATATATATATATATATATATATATATATATATATTATAATATAATATATATATATATATATATATATATATATATATATATATATAATATATATATATATAAAATAAACTAAATAATTCTACATACTTGTTTGAAAGGTTTTCCTTCTTATTTTCAATGCTGAAAAGAAAAAAAAAGAAGCTTAACAATTTTTATCAAATCAAAAAGAACAAAACTTCACTTCAACATTGCTATTAAAAATTTTACACATTCAATCAATCTCCCTAATTAGCTAGCCAAACACACGCATATATATATATACTCAGATATATATATTATATATATATATAACTATATATATAATTATATTATATATAACTATATATATATATATATATATATATATATATATAATATATTTAATATATATATATACCTATATATAATATATATATAGTATATCAGAGCTGGGCGTTGCGCCACCGAGTTGCGCCTATGCGCCTATTGGCGCACATCAATTCGTAGGCGCAAAGCGCATAGGCGCAACAATTTTTAAAAAGTCGGACTAAGCATAGGCGCACAGCCAATTCTTTGCGCCTATAGCCGCGCCTATGAACGAACAAGAGCAGTGTTTTTTACCCTTAAAAGTTTGAACTTAGAAGCATGGCTAACTTGTATCATTCTAAAAACCAGTGTAAAAAACTTATTATATATATATTAAATATATAATATATATATATATATATATATATATAAATATATATATTATATATATATAATATAATATATATTATATATATATATATATATATATATATAGTATATATATGATTAGTTCAGTAGTTCTTAACTACAAATAAATGGCAACTATATCTCTGAAAATTTGCAACTTCTGCTCGCTCCGTGCTGGACCTCCTGGAGGAAAACATGGACCACAAGGACATAGAGGAGGAAGAGGACGTGTAGATATTAGGTTACGGTTGTTTTAGTTACAAAAATTGAGTATAATGTGTTTTTCTTCCTTATAAAAAGCATGCTTTTATTATCGCACTAAAGTGTTTACTTTGCAAATAAATTAAGCGAACCAGGCAACCGGCCGGCGAAAGTCGCAGACGCAAAGGCGCATAGGCGCATAGGCGCTAGGCGCCATTGCATGTGACAAAATAAGGCGGATAGCGCGCTAGGCGCACAGGTCCGGGCGGCATAAGTGCATAGGCGCGGCGCACTCAAAAAAAAATTATAGGCGCGCCCAGCTCTGATATATATATATATATAGTATATATAATATTATATATATATTATATATAACTATATAGATATATATATATATATATATATATATATATATTATAATATATATATAATATATATATAAATCATCTCCCAGCGTCTTTTTCTCTCTCTCGCCCGGAAACTCTGCCATTCCTAAAGCACTTATAGAAAACTATTTCCGTGCCAATGAATTCGATTCTTACGTCATTGATTTACCATTACCCTCAGGTAGGGTTTCATCTTTCAGTTAGAGCTAGCATCGTCTTCATTTGGCTTCGAAGCGCGTTCTTTCCAAGACCTCTCCAGAATAGCGTATCTTAGGCCGTATAGTTATCCAATGCGTCCAGGAGTTCTACAAGCCAAAAAAGTATAAGCTGAATTGAATATTGCCCTTACGACCTAGAGTTGTGCGAAGAAAGTTCTTAATGTCCCAACTGTGTCGAATATCCGATTTTTATAAGGCAGCCAACTCTCTAGACTTATTGGAAGCATATACGTATAAATACCAATATTAAATCCAACATAAACGACCTAATAATCCAACTTCGTACACGACCTATACGTTTTGTCATGTAATGTTAGTTACTTACTTTTGTTAAGTATGGAACTTTGCTTATGTTAGCAGTTATTCGTGCTTAAGCTGTGTTAGTTTGTCGTTGTACATATATATTCTTAGTTCAGGTTATGCTATTGTTAGCTTTATTAATGTGAAAAACATTGTTACGTTAGCATACATATATGATGCGTTAGTATATAAAGAACTTTTTTGACTAGTTATTAAATAATGATTAACTTTGAATGTGAACTTGAATCAAATAGATCAATAGATCCAATAGATCAAAAGGTCATGCACGGGATGGGTAGGGAGGGGAGTGGAGGAACGGGTGGTTTGATTTACTGATTTCTGCTTTAAATCAGTAAACTATTTACACTTTACTAGATATTTTATTCAAAGGACTTATTTTTATGCTATGTTTGGATAAAATTTGTTATTTTATGTTATGTTGGATAAAACTTTGTTATGTTTCAAATTATTCGTTGGGGATTATGATATTTTAGGTAAGGTTATGATGAATTTTGTTAAATACTATGTTTAATGTAAAAAACTTTGTTACGTTAGCATTATATTCGTTGCCAGTATGATAATTAGACAGGTTATGATAAATTTTTGTTAAATTTACCATGTTAATGTAAAATTAACATTGATGTGTTAGAGATATGCTTGAAATAGTATGAATAGGTATACTATTGTACGCTGTGTTTAGGTTACTTTTATGTCTGCTAAGTATGAACTTTGTTAATGTTAGTAGGTTATTCGGGACGTAAGGTGTGTTAGGTTTGTTATTGTACATTATATTCTTAGTTTCAAGGTAATGCTATGTTAGCTGTATTAATAAAACATTGTTACGCTAGCATATATACGATAGTTAGTATATTAAAGAACTTAAGTTATTGATAAAATTTTTGTTTTAATCATTACTATGCCAAAATTAACATTGATTATGTTAGATGATATGTTTGAAAAAGTATGAAGAGGTTACGTTTTTGTACGCTATGTAGTTCTTTTCTATTGTTAAGTGGTAGAACTTTGATAATGTTAAACAGTTTTATTCGCTCGTAGTTGTGTTAGTTTGTATCGTTGTATATTATATTCTTAGTTCAGTGTGATTGCTTCTGTACCTTATTAATGTTGAAAACTTCTGTACGTTAGCATATATCATTATAGTGTATAAAGAACATTGTTTTTATGTTATTTGTTTAACCTAAATGATACTCTCAAAATGCCAGTTGACTCACTTTATTGGTTAAGTTGTTAAGGATAGCTGTTTATTTGTCTGGTTGTTATGTGTTAAGTATGTTATATTTCATTAGTTTACTTTACAGAAGGATTAAAAACTTTACTAGGTGTGTATTTATCCGTTATGTATTATGCGTACTTTGAGGGTAAGTTATGATGACTTATTTGTTGAATATTACACTGTTAACTGTAAAAATTAACATGATATTTTAGAGATATTGCTTTTGACAAAGTGGAAGTAGTGTTACGTTTTTGTACGCTATGTTAGTTTCTTTACATGTGTTAAGTGTAGAACTTTGATAATGTTAACAATTTATTCGCTCCGTTAAGTTGTGTTAGGTTTTGGCGTTGTATATTATATTCTTAGGTTAGGTTATGCGTGTTACCTTATTAATGTGAAAAACTTTGTTACGTTAGCATATATTCATTGATTGGTATACAAAAACATGTTTTTATGTTATGTTTAACCTAAATGATACTCACAAATAGCCAGTTGAATCAACTAGAGTCAATAGTTAACGTGTTTAATGGATAGCCTGTTTATTTTGTCTGTTGTTATTGTGTTAAAGTATGTTATATTTCATAGTTTACTTACAAGAGGATTAAAACGTTTAACTATGTTTGTATTTATCCGTTTGGTATTATGGTACTTTGGGTTAAGGTTATGATGAACTTTTTGTGAATATTTACACTGTTAATGTACCAAATAACATTGATATTTTAGATGATATTGCTGACAAAGGTGAATAGGTTACGTTTTTGTACGCTATGTTAGTTTACTTTACTGTTGTTAAGCGTGGAACTTTGTTAATTTTAACCTTTTATTCGGGTTTGAGATTTTAGACCGGAGACGTCTATGTTAGCTTTATAATGTGAAAACTTTGTACGTTAGCATATATTCGGGGATTAGTGTATAAAGAACTTGTTTTATGTTATGTTTTATCCAAAATGATTCACGAAATGTACTTGAATCAATTAGATTAATAATAGTCGATGGATCATGAGAGGGTAGGAGACGGGGAGGAGAGTAGGGTGGATGGTTTGATTTTACTCATTTACTGCTTTAGGGTATGTAAAACCTGACAATTTTACTAAAAAATATGACTTGAATCAATAGATCAATAGATCAATAATATCAATGATAATAGATCATGGGATGAGGTGCGGCAGTGTGGATCTATAGTGGTTTGATTTACTGATTTTCTGATTTAGGATATGTAAAACATGACAATTTTACTAAAAAAAAATATGACTTGAATTAATAGATCAATACGATCATGGTTGGACAGGAGTGTGGCTGGGGTGGTTTGATTTACTGATTTACTGATTTACTGCTTTAGGGTATGTAAAACGTGACAATTTTAGTAAAAAATATGACTTGAATCAATAGATCAATAGATCAATAGATCAATAGATCAATAGAACTGATGGACAGGAGGGTGGCTTGATGGTGGTTTGATTTACTGATTTACTGCTTTAGGGTATGTAAAACGTGACAATTTTAGTAAAAAATATGAAGTGAATCAGTAGATCAATAGATCAATAGATCAATAGATCAACGGAAAGGGCTGTTAGGGCAGTTTGATTTACTGATTTACTGCTTTAGGGTATGTAAAAACGTAAATTTGTAAGTTATAAAGATAAAAAAATAAGAATTTTTTTTCCTTGATGGTTCTGAAACCATCATTTTCGAAATCTACAACCCGATAACATATATAAGGACACCAACATTTTACATACGAATGTTTATTAACTCAGCACCGCACCGGCTCCAGCACCGGTGCCGGTACTGACTCGGACTCCTCTGACTCAGACTCCTTCACCGACTCATTCCTTCTCTGACTCCGAATCCGACTCCTTTCTCCACTTCTCTTATGCATTTCATCCATTTCTACTGGGGGCCCCCCCTCAGACTGGTCCCCAGACACCCTTTACGAACTTATAACCCTTATATTCGAGATCTACGGGTTCAGTAACATATATAAAGATACAAATATTGTATTATTATACAAATATTTACTAACCCAGCACCGCACCGGAAGCCAGCACCGTGCCAATGCCAACTCTTCAGATTCGATACCAACTCTTCCAGAAATCCGACTCCGAATCTGTCTCCAAATTTCAACCCCTCCTACGAACATTTCGATTTAAGGGGGGAAAGCGCCACCGTTCGGGCGCGCCAAGGGGGACGCAACCCCAATCTACTGCGGAGATTACGTCAACAACTAGAGCCCCACCAAATTTTATCCTCCTACGATAGCCTAGACCCGTTAGATGATATATATATATATATACTATAGTATATATATATATATTATATATATATATATATTATATATAATATATATATAATATACTTATATAATATATATACGGTTATATATATATAATATCATATTATATATTTATATATAATATATATATAATATATATATATATATATAACTATATATAGTACTATATATATATGTATATTATAATATACTATATATATATATATATATATAGAATATATATATAGTATATAATAATATATATATAGTAGTATATATATAATTATATAAATTAATTAATAATAATAATAATAAATAAGAATAATCAATAATAATTAAAAATAATAATAAGAATAATAATTAATAATAATAATAAAATAATAATAATAATAATAATAATAATAATAATAATAATAATAATAATAATAAATTAATAATAATAATACTAATATATAATAATAATAATAGCGGGACCGAGCGAAACGACCGGTGCGGACAGCCGCCACCGGGGGCAGCGTGAGCCGCGCCGAGTGACTGCGTACGCGGTGCGCCCTGCAAGCTGCTGCTGCGGACTAACGTCGACCAGGAACGATGAGCTAGACGCGACGGAATAAATATATAAGAATTAACAAAATAAATAAATAAAATAACAATAATAAACTATAAAAATAAAAAACCATATTATAATAATAAACTCTAACAATAATAATACTATATTAATAATACTATAGCAATAATAATGAATAATAATAAATAATAATAATATAAAATATGAATATAGATAATAAAATAAATAATATAATAATAAGAAGTAATAATAATAATAATAATGATAATAATATATAATATTAAAATACTATTTAAATAAACCATTAAATAAATAAATAGTATAGAAATAACATAAAAATAAAAATAATATAAAAAATAAAAATAAAATACAAAAGAAAAAATCAAAATAATTAATACAAAGAGACACGGTTAATCGGCGCCCGTTATCTGTAAAACACGATGCCCTTTTCAGTTATCAAACTGCCGTGAATGGATAAGAACGCTCAGCGCTCGCATTCCTGAAGTTGTCGCGGAGACTGTAGGAATACTACTCTGTAACCATTGGTAAGCAGTTGTGTAGTGGTAAGTGAATGTATATATCTAATATATATATTAGACTAAAGCTATATATATATATATATATATATATATATAATACTAATATATATATTAATAATAATATATATACTAATATAGTATATAGATAGTATATAATAATATATAATATATAGATATATAATTTATATATAGGTATATATTATATATATAATAAAGTTAATATAGCATATATATATATATATAAAGTATAATATATATATATAATAATATCATAATATATATATATATAATATATATATAGGAGTATATATAATATATATAAAATAGATAATATAATTATATTAGATTATTATTATTATTAGATCTGAGTATATATTATTACTACAACTGTGATGTCCCGCATGCAGAGTGTAGTGGTACGATGCAGACTTCCCATATTTACCTTCAATCTCGCCACTCAACCACCTCCTCCATTCCATTCTATCTCTCGCTAACACCCTACCTTTGCTACACACCCTCTTCCTCTCTCCGGGAGTGCCAACATTCCTTTATTCCATCACACTCGTCTCCCCCTATCCTCTCCTTCCTATCTCCGCTCCGCCCTCCCAAACTCTTCCTAACCTACCCTCTGCTCCAACGCGCATTCTCTCCAGATGTCACCAGAACATCTTAACATTACCCTACTCCGTCTCTTCTCACCAAACCATTCTTCCAATCACATCTCTCTTTTATTAACCCTATTCCTTAATCCTCTCTCTTTTAACTAACCCCACCAAAGCCGCTCTCAGCCCTTTCATTCTCAAAACACTTCCAATTTCCTCTTTGGACCTAGCATTCAACCCCCATGTTTCACACCCATTTATTACCGCTGGAACACAAATTTTTTTCAAACATACTTATTTGAGTTTATGTGATAAATCCCCCCTTTCCATAATTCCCTCTCAAACCACTCAATGCTCTCATTCCTTCTTCTACTCTGTGATCTATCTCTTCCTTCACCCCTCCTTCCTTACCCAAATCCATCCCTAAATATCCTGAAAACCTTTATTTCTTCCAGTACTACACCTCCTACACTAATCTCTAACCCCCATCCCCTCATCTGTTTCTTCCTCCTCAAACACTAACCCTTTACTCTTACCTGGATTTATCATTAAGGACTATTTAGTCCACACCCCTCTCAAACTCCTTACCTACTACAAGCGCCTCTGCAATCCTTCCACCAAAGCGGGGGGATAGTATCACCGACAAATAGGTAATCAATGTTCACTTCCCATATCTATCACCCCTATCCATACAATTACCACCCCTCATCCCCTCCCTCACTCATTTCCTCTGCAGACACTCAGTCCATAAATAAAATGAAGAGCCAACGTTGTACATCACACATCCCATGTCTCAAACCCTCTCTCCACTCTAAACATCTCACTCTCCCCTCCTAACACTTACTCTCACACACATTCTGCTATTTCTATAAAAGGCCCTAATACCTTACCTAATTTACCCCTACTCCATGTTCCCTCAGCACCTCCATATTCACCCCCTTCACTCTATCATATTGACTTATCCAAGATCTAAAAAAACACCCTACACCTTCCCCTTTCCTTTCGGGTATACCTTTCTCCACAAGCATCTTCATTGTGAATACCTTGATCCACACACCCCCTTCCCATCCTAAATCCTCCTTGTTCTTCCCCCATCCTCTCTTCCGTTAAATCTCTCACCCTCTCAATTAGTATTCTCCCA
>JABUQX010102014.1:0-7500 GCA_015478945.1 Trachelipus rathkii | reverse complement strand
CTGCCATTTTTGGTAGTACACGACCTTTCTTTATTACTTTCGGCAACATTATGGATTTTTTTTTTTAATTTAAGTTTTGTTTATCACCACCTCTCCTCCAATACTTCCTCTATTTCCAACCCTTAACCTTATTCTGTTAAATTTTTTCACCCCTTGGTTCCTCCAATCGTCTTATTCCTATATCCTTTGAAATCTTTTCAAATCTTAAGAAAGAATTGAACTGTTCTCGGAGAGGAAGCCTGTTTGTCACTTTGGTGCTTAAAATTGGTCGGACCAGTGGTCGTATTTCTTTAATTATTCTGATTTGGAACGATTGCCACTTCAGTGGGAGAGGTACCTCGGAATGAACTAAATGCATAGCAGAGGAAATTCTTTCTAGCATGAATGCATAGATTCCATTTTCTTTCCTTTAACTAAAACTCAAAAACCTTGCGTTAACTCTGCTTGCTCTTGTTACTATTAGTGGGAGAGGTGCTTCCCTTAGACGAAATCGTAGCCATCAAACTCTAGAAAGTAATTTTGTTTATATTTCTTCGAGAAATTGCGCAAACCATATTCTCCGTAATACTAAAAACTATCTTTCCGCACAGAATGCAATAATCTTTCTTACGCTCTTCCTCACGCTCTTTCTAGCATTTTCCTACCCCCAAAAAAATATCGTCTCAAATCTTACTCTTACTTTCGACAAGCGGAGCTTTTCGTTCAAACCTTTGCCTCTAAATCCACTTTATACAACTTTAGCGATATTCTCCTTCTCCACCTCCCTCTAATTCATTTATGTCTTAGCATTGTAATTCTTTCTCAAAATAAAATTTCTGCTCTTGATGGTATTCCATCTTGTGCCTCCAAGCTTTCATCCTGATTTAATGAACTGATGGTGTCTTCCTTCCAACTTTCATCTTTCCTTCCTACTGCCTGGGTAGCCTCATTCAACCTGTGCCGAAGAAGGGTTACCCTTCTAAACCTTTTAAATGTTGTGCTATTGATTAATTCCTGTTAATTACAAAATTTTTATATCTATCCTTAATAGCAAGATTTGGAAACATCTTAAATCTTTTAATCTTAAGTTACATTGTGATCATGGCTTCCGTAAGAACCCTTCTATGACCACTTATCGGTTACTTCATCACCTGTCCGCTCTTTTCAAGGCGGATTCACCACTCTTCATTACCTCATTCACTTTGAAAGGAGTTATTCTCAACATCAAGTAGCCTTGGAACATTTGAGCTTTGATCTTTCTTGTGCTCTTAAAATTGAGAAGGAGAAAAGTTAGTTTCAATGGTTCAAAAGTTCAACTTTTCATCAAAATTCTTGGTATTTTCTTCCACACGAACAGTTGATAACATCTTCGCAAACACATAACATAAACTCGCGTCTGTCCTTAATATTATTGGTGTTTCTCTTTCGTGTGTTATCCTTGACAGAATCACATTGTTTCTTTTACTAATCAAGCTTCTAAAAGAAGAGGTTAGGTGTTCCGCGGAGCCTTCGGCGTTTATTCATATCACCTCAGTTTATTTTTATTTTGAAGGATGTCTTCGCTTGTCTTTGAATAGAGTATACATCGCATCATGTCTTTAGTGGTTTAACTCACACAGGTACTTTTGAAAAGATAGAGTCAAGGATTTTCGGTTTCTAAATTTGATTGATGGCATTAACTCTTTCCAAACCTTTTCAATCCGTCGAACAATTCCATCAGTTTTCTCACATCATCTTGTCTTCTGCATTCATCCTCATTTTAGGAAATCTCGTGACACAAGTCTTTCCACACTTTCTCACCCTTTACTCTGCTGGTTAGGTCTGAAACTCTCTCTCTCTCTCTCTCTCTCTCTCTCTCTCTCTCTCTCTCTCTCTCTCTCTCTCTCTCTCTCTCTCTCTCTCTCTCTCTCTCTCTCTCTCTCTCTCTCTCTCTCTCTCTCTCTCTCTCTCTCTCTCTCTCTCTCTCGTTCCTCACTCTCTCTCTCTCTCTCTCTCTCTCTCTCTCTCTCTCCTCTCTCTCTCTCTCTCCTCTCCCCCTCTCTTCCTCCCCCTCCCCCCTCCTCTTCCCCACCTCCTCACCTCACCTCACCTCACCTCACCTCACCTCACCTCACCTCACCTCACTCCCTCACCTCACCCCCTCTCTCTCTCTTTCCTCTCTTCTCTTTCTCTCTCTCTCTCTCTCTCTCTCTCCCACTCTCTCTTTCTCTTCTCTCTCTCTCTTTCTCTCACTCACTCACTCACTCCCTTCTCTCTCTCATTCCCTCACTGTCTCTCTCTCTCTCTCTCTTCTTCTTCTTTCTCCTTCTCTTTTTCTTTTTCTCTTCTTCTTTCTCTCCTTTTTTCCTTCTCTTCTTCTCTCTTCTTTCTTTTCTCTCTCTTTTCTATTTCTTTCTTTCTCTTTTCTCCTTTCTCTTTTCCTCTCTTGAGAAATATTATTTTCTCTCTCACTTACTTTTGACTTGAACACCTTCAAAATGTCTTTTTTGGGGAAAGGAACATCTTTTGATTGTCACATGATTCTAGTTTTGATTTTTACCTCAAATCTGGTTGATTTTGTGGTATACCTCCGGTCCTTATTTACCAGAGGAGGCCAAGGCTATTATATATATATATACTTATATATATATATATATATATATATATATATATATATATATACTATATATATATATATATATATTTAAAACAAAGGAGATTTATATATATATATATAGCATAGATATAGATATATATATATATATATATATATATTATATATATAGTGGCATATTACAGCAGTAGCAGCAGTATATATATATATATATATGTATATATATAGCAGCAGCAGCGCATAGCAAAGATATATAAGGAGGTATGCTGGTTGTTGGCAGCAGTTAGTTATGTATATATATATATATATATTTATATATATATATATATATATCGGGTAAAAATGGTTGGTTTTACAAAATAAAATTATCTAAACAAAAAAGGTGTAACATTTTATTGGAATTGGTGCACTTTGGGGTTTGGTTGTAGATATATATTTTTTTCAATTTTTATTTTATTTTCTTTATTTTTTAAGATATCCATCTTTCTATAGTTCAAAGTTCAAGGTATTTCGACCTAAAATACCTAAAATAGAGGAATAAATTATCAGTTATTATTAGTTGATATATAAAATAATGAAAAAGTTAACGTAAAAAATACTTTTTGCCAAAGTTTTTAAAGTAAATCTCTCTTATGCCGATGATCAACTCTCCATTTTTCCACTCATTTCAAATCTGCCTCTTCCTTTGCATCTAGAGTTGCCTCTCCTCTACAGCTTTCTGATTTAATTCTTGCAGCTCTGGAAGAGACTTCTAGGTGGGGTCACCACAATCTTGTGGGATTTAACTTTTTAAAAACTCAACTTCTTCCCATCTCCCTCTCTAAAACACCTTCCAACTTTCCTATCCCGCTCGAAGGCTCTAACTTCTCACGTGTGGACAACATAAACATTCTTGGACTGAACATAAATATCGACTGTCTTGGAGACCTCATATCACATCAGTTTCTAAAGTGGCCTTTTGTTATAGGAATTACAACGACAGGTACTCGAGTGCCCCGTAACACAAGAGGTGCCTTACTCTCACATGAATATTGTGTGAATATTGGAGACTTAAGGCTTGTTCGTTGTGGTGCCTCCTTCTTTCCAGCCATATCTGTTTTGTGGAACTCATTGCCTTCATCTGCTTTTAATGTTGTATTCGATTTTCCTCTCTTCATGACCCACGTCTGCGCCCACCTGAGGGAATTGCGTTAGGAGAGGGATTAGGTGGGATTACTATTCTTTTGATTTTGTTTTTTTTTCTGTCCCCTCCTTGAAAAGGGCCCTGCCGGTGAGTGCTGGCAACGTGTAAAAAATGATAATCAATCACCTTTTTCAAACAAATTAAAGAATAAGAATAAAAAACAAACCTAAAACTTTTAAATTCAAGAAACCAAAAAAAAACCTTTCTAATGATAATGTATCTATTTTGAAAAAAATAAAATCATACTTAAAAAGGATGCAAAAGATTACTGTAAAGAAGTTTGGAAAAAATTGAATCTTAATTTCATTAGTAAAAACGTTGCAGTTGAAAATATTCTTTCAGATTCTAGACTTGTTTGCATAATGCAAAGTAAATCTCGCTAGACTTTATCTAAAAATTCTTTCCATTTTTTTAAAAATATATTTAAAACTCTTAAGTTCCGTGTTGATATTAAAAGTTGTTGAAGGTTCTCTGCCCAATCAGATTTTCCCAATATTTTTTTTTTATTTTATTTTATTATATATTTTTTATTATTTACTTTCTTTTATTTATTTATATATTTTGCTTTTGTTTTGTCTTGTTTTTGCATGCTCTATTTCAGTATGATTTTTAGGGCAGTACGATCCATCTTGGTAGCTAAGGAATTTTGTTTTTCGTATAACCATTTTCTTCTGTAGTTGTCTAATTATTGCTTTATTTATTAAAATTTCGTTTGACTACAATGACAATTATAGCAATACTATTCTCAAAAATTTTAAATTAAAATTATATAATCAACACTGGTGTTATCCCTTCTGCATAAAGTATTAGTTCATTACGTTTTATTCTAGAATAATTCCGATATTCGTCTTTACTTGTAAATGCTAGATATATAGATTTAAAATTATTCATTTTGAGAAGTATTTTTGTATAATGAAAATTATTTCAAAATAACGATATCAGTCCTGTTCAGTTTTATAATTATTAGATACATACTTCAAGAAGTTGTAAACACTTATTTGGTGAACACATAAAAGAAATGAAATTTGGTCTCTTTCAAATCATGAATGATTGATCTTTTAAGGGAGGATTTCGAATGGTAACAAGAAGGTGTATTCAATAGACCTATTTTATCATTCTATTTCTCTTCGTACATTGAGTGATCTAAATGAATGCTGAATTATGATATAAAGTTCTCAGCATTTAACTTTCGTGGGGTTATTTTTCTAAAAACTTTTTCCTTCTACTAATTATAGATAATGCTTCCTCATGCTTTACAGTAAATAAGTGCATTAGAGTGAAGATTATTTTTCATTTTACTCACCAGTATAATACAGGGTTGGGGATTTTTTTTATTTTTTTAGGAAAAAAATAAATTTTTGATTGTTTTGATCTTTTGTGATTATTTTTTTTATTTTTATTTTTTAGAAAAAATCTATTTTTTTTTTTTAATTTTTGTGATTTTTTTTTTTTATTTTTTTTTTTAGGCTCCAAATTTTTTAATTATTATTTTTAAAAATTAAAATTATTCTAATTTTTACCTAATTAATAATAAGTTTAGTAAATATAATTATTATTTAGTTTAATTAAGTTATTTAAATTATATATATATATATTTATAGATAGATAGATATTGGCGCAGCAGTGCTGCTATGTTATATATATATATATATATATATATATTTAGCATATGCTTATAAGGTTATATATATATATATATATATGGTTGGTTATAAGCAAGTAGTATATAGTGTATACATAAGTTATATATATATATATATATATATATATATATATATATATATATATATATATATATACAGAGCAGCATATTAAGCATAAGGCGTTGCTAAGCATACAGCAGTTATATAAGTCATTATTATATATATATATATATATATATATATATATATATATAGAGCAGCAGCAGCAGTATATATGCTATATAAGAGCATATGGGCGCTATTAAGCGCGTGCAGCAGCAGCAGCATATATATATATGAGCAGTAGCATATATATATATATATTATAGCATAGCATATATATATATATATATATATATCCTATAGGGGGCCTATATATATACATACAGCAGCAGCAGCTGTTAATGAAATACATATAAGCATATATATATATATATATATATATATATAGCAGCAGGACCTAGTAAAAAACCGAGAGAGGAAACATCGCTTCTCTCATAGAACCTATTAGACCAAGCAGCAGCAACAGCAGCAGCAGTTATATATATATATATATATATATATATATATAAGCAGCAAGAATGTTCTTCTTACTATATATATATAGCGTTATATGGTATATATATACATATATATAATATATATATATATACTGTATAATATCGGAGTACTCTAATTTTATTTATTCTCTTAATTAAAAACGATTTGAAATTACTTTGATGAATTTACTTATTATATAGATGAAATGTACTTATCATTAATCAGGTGATAACTAGGGAATACTATTAATTTCAAAAAAATAATTTTGCCTAAAAATCAAAATCAAAGGAATAAAAAAATAAATAAAAAGCATGATTTTTTAAAAATGTAAACATCAGTTGATTTAAATCATTTGATTTTTTTCGTGCCAACACTGGTATAATATATATATATATATATAGATAGATATATATATATATATATATATATGTTAAGGTAAAGCTTGAGACGCTTTATAATTAGGCGGAATTTCCCACTACAGCAGCAGCAGCAGCAGCAGCAGTTGTAGTAGTATATATTTGTATATATATATATATATATATATTAAGTATATATATATATATAGTTGCTATATATATATATATATATATATATATATATATATATATATATATGTTAAGATATACAAGTATAGCAGCAGCATGGCGCATGCCTGCTGGCGGGCTGGCAGCAGCAGCAGCAGCATATATATATATATATGGCATACAGCAGCAGCAGCTGGGCTAGGCTACAGCAGTATATATATATATATATATATATATGTTACTCTTTTGGACCAATAGCTGTTTAGTGAGGAGAAAGGAAAAAAATTGTATAAATTTCTCATATTTCTTTCTGAAATGAGGTTTCGGGTATTAGGGGCGTGTCTTCAATTTGAAACTCCCTCCCACGATGGAAATGATGTTTTCCCTGCCTTTACAAGATATAAACGTCAAAAAAATATTATGTAATCTCCATCGTTTTGGGATGTTTCGCGCTTAGGTCAATGATATTAAATTGATGAATATCCGAGGACGGTTTCTCAAGTCAAAGAGATAAAGTCTATATTGGCATTCGGATATTTACCAGGTATGGTTAAACCTGGTAAAACTTTGTAAACAGTAAGAATATCTGACAAAGCTTGGTAAAATCTGGTTAACTTCTTCATTATTATTATTATTATTATTATTATTATTATTATTATTATTATTATTATTATTATTATTATTATTATTATTATTATTATTATTATTATTATTATTATTATTATTATTATTATTATTATTATTATTATTTTATTATTATTATTATTATTATTATTATTATTATTATTATTATTATTATTATTATTATTATTATTATTATTATTATTATTATTATAATTATTATTATTATTATTATTATACATATTATTATTATTATTATTATTATTATTATTATTAATATTATTATTATTATTATTATTATTATTATTATTATTATTATTATTATTAAGTTATTATTATTATTATTATTATTATTATTATTATTATTATTATTATTAT